>PVKS010040540.1:0-16569 GCA_004027875.1 Aplodontia rufa
GATTATTAAAAAGGAAAGCCAGGGCTGGGGATTTAGCTCAGTTGGTAAAGTACTTGCCTAGCATACACATAAGGCACTGTGTCTGATCCTCAGTACCACCAAAAAAAAAGAAAAGCCAAATGCAGATGTATTTAATTCTAACTGGACGAAAGAACTTCCCTATCCAAAAATATGCATATTACATATTAACATATAATACACATTACACACAAATTATCTATTTACAAGTATTTGCAAATTGTTGACATTTTAAAAAGAAATCAAGCTGCAAACTTTTATTACAAATTAAAAATGAAGTTCAGGGGCTGGGGCGGTGGCTCAGCTATTATGGCACTTGCCTCACAAGCTTGAGTATATAAGTTCAAACCCCAGCACCATGTACACAAATAAGTCTCAAAGTAACAAAGGCCACATGAAAAACTAAATAAAATTGATATTCTCTCTCTCTTGCTGTCCCTCCCTCTTAAAAAAAAATGAAGTTCATATAAATCTCAATTGTCCAGGCATAAAGCAATTTTTAAATC
The DNA here is from genome assembly GCA_004027875.1 of Aplodontia rufa. Classification (NCBI taxonomy): domain Eukaryota; kingdom Metazoa; phylum Chordata; class Mammalia; order Rodentia; family Aplodontiidae; genus Aplodontia; species Aplodontia rufa. Next base: position 525 of record PVKS010040540.1, read on the forward strand.
TGTAAAGGTGTGTTAATAAAAACCAGGCTTCCTCCAAAGATATTGAGTATTTGTCATTACCAAAAATATGTCCACTGGTCCTCCTTTACACAAATGGTCTGGACTACAAAGACTACTACAAAGAGGATAAAGAAAATTAAGGAGATGAGACTTAAGATCAGCAATCACCTCAACATCAGTTATGAAGACAACTTCAATACCCAATGCAAACACTCTGAAAACCCTAAACAATAAAATGGTGGACACGAAAGCAGTGGATTCACCGGCTAAGATTTCCTCCATTTCAAGGGTTAAAGCAGGACAAGGCTGAATAACCATCTCTACCATCATCTGGTTTAGCCACCCAACAAGAAAAAATTAATGTAAAATTGCAGCAATAAGAAATGAACAAAAGACTGGAGCCTGAAGACATTCAGTGCTTGCTTTCTGCCCACTGATCAAATATTAGAACTATATGCATTATCTATACAGCATGGAGTTTTACTGTTTTTACCTACGATGTTTCCGTTTGGTAAAGACAAATATATACTTTTTTTTTTTTTTTAAGAAAGAGGGAACAGGGGCTGGAGCGGTAGTTTGGCGGTTACGGCGCTTGCCTGGCATGCGTGAGTACACCAGTTCGAATCCCAGCACCAGGTACACAACCAAGTGTCCAAGGAATGAAAGTCACATGAAAAACTAAATAAAGATTGTTTCTCTCTTTCTCTCTCTCTCTCTCACTGTCCCCTCTTTAAAAAAAGAAAGAAAGAAAGAAAGAAGAAAAAGAGGGAACAGTGAGAGAAAGAGAGAAGCAATTTTTATTTAGTTTTTCATGAGACCTTCATTCCTTGGACATTTCGTTGTGTACATGGTGCTGGGGTTTGAACTCGCATACTCACGCATGCTAGGCAAGCTCTGTAACCACCGAGCAGTGCTCCAGCCCCAAATACACACGTTTTTAAAACAGCCAGGTCCAGTGGCACATGTTTGTAATGCCAGCAAATTAGAAGGCTGAGGAATGAGGATCACAAGTTCAAAGCCAACCTCAGCAACTTAGCAAAGCCCTAAGAAACTTAGCAAGACCTTGTCTCTAAAAATAAAAAGGACCAGGACTGGAGCGGTGGCTCAGTGGTTACGGCACTTGCCCAGCATGCGCAAGCACACAGGTTCAAACCCCAGCACCCACATACACAACTAAGTGCCAGAGCAACAAAAGCCATGTGAAAAACTCAATAAAAATTGATATTCTCTCTCTCTCTCTCTCTCTCTGTCCTTCTTTCTTTTAAAAAAAATTAATTAAAATAAAAATAAATTAAAAGGACCAGAGATGTGGCTCAATGGTTAAGTACCCCTGGGTTCAAACCTGGGTACTAAAAAAAGTATATAATAAATTATACATATTTAATTTTTACAACATGCTTATCAAAAGACAAAGGCTTTGCCAAATAAGTATATTCAGAAGTAGGGTAGAGAATAGAAACACAGTTACTCTAATAGAAGGCTGATTTCAACTCCTACTATTGATCCTAACCACACAGTCTATTTCTTTGGTCATTTTACAGCTTTGCAACAAGAGAGAAAACAAGAAGAGCAATTCTATGCCCACACAAAAGCAGAATACAAGTATCCAAACAAAAAGTGTTTACATCTGTACTAGTCATGTGCAATCTATAAAGCAATTTTGCATATATCTTTGCACTTGATCCAAAGAACTCTGAGAAAGCATACAGGGCAAATGATTTTATATCCACCCCACAGATGAAGAAAATGAGGCTCAGAGAAGTTAAATGATTTGCTGAACACCATGTAGTTACTGAAAGGTCAGAGCCAAATAAACAAATCCTGGATTCATAAGGAATGTTGGAGGATACTGCACAAAGGAAAAAAAGGTAAAAGGAGCTATTTACCTTAAACGTCAGTAGTATGTTCATTGTTCAATTCCACAATTTCTTTCTCAGTACTAGGGCAATGCCTTGATTAATGAACTCTTTTAAAATTAAGCTCCTGTGCAGTGAAGTGGACAATACCAAAACATCAACAATATGTACGTACATTCTCACAAACCACACACTCAGGCATGAAAGTAAAATAAAATAAACAAACCACTGTGCAGATACTATTATGCCTTCCCTACCAAACTAAAAATAGGCAGCTCTTCCAGTAAGTGAGCACTAAAACCAAACCTGTATTAAGTTTTTTCACCACTGGAATGAATGAATAAGGATAGAAATGAAAAAGGAAGGTAAGGAATGATCACACTGTTTTGTTTTTCATCATTTAGAAATTTAAAAAGGCATGGACAGGGCTAGAGCAGTTGCTCAGCTGTTGCTCAGCAGTTGTGGCGCTTGCCCATCATGCACGAGTACGCGAGTTCTAAACCCCAGCACCAAGTACACAACCAGGTCTCCAAGCAATGGGGGACACCTGAAAAACTAAATAAAATGGATTCTCTCCTTCCCTCTCTCTCCCTCACTGTCCCTCTCTTTAAAAAAAATTTATTATTTTAAAAAGCTCCACATAATGTTCACCAAACTTTTCTACAAAAAAAAAAATTTTGGCATTAAAATCAACAATAATTATGCAAGAAAATATGTTAATTCTAGATGTTGCAATTAAGAACACAATATTGGGGCTGAAGCGGTGGTGGCTCAGCGGTTTCAGCGCTTGCCTGGCAAGCACAAGGACCCGGGTTCAAACCCCAGCACCACGTACACAACTAAGTGTTGGAGCAACCAAGGCCATGTGAAAAACTAAATAAAGTTGTTTCTCTCTTTCTCTGTCTCTCTCACTGTCCCTCTCTCTTTAAAAAAAAAAAAAAAAAAACATGGACAGGGTAAAAAGTCAGTGATTTCTCTTGTATCAAGCAGCCCCCATTTCCTAGAGGGTATGAGCTGGACACTGGCTTTATTAAAGCTTCCAGAAGTCTGTCTAGGAATTACAGAGGACAACAGAACCTCCATCGCTTTATTGGAGTTTACTTCAAAATCTCAGCCTCCCCTCATGTAGCACATGTTCCTTCCCTCCTCAGTTCAGTTGTGTTCACATTCCTCACTGCTCCCAAACTTAAAATAAACTCGTGTGTGTGTGTGTGTGTGTGTGTGTGTGTAAGTCAAGTTACCTCATTTGCTTCTTATAAAATAAATTCAATTAAAAAATACTTTGACAGGGCTAGAGCCGTGGCTCAGTGATTGGAGCATTTTTCTGGCATGCACAAGGGCTGGAGTTCAAACCCCAGCAACATATACACAACTAAATGTTCAAGAAAAAAAAAAAAGATGAAAAAATAAAACTGATTCTTCTTCTTTTTCTTTCTCTTTCTCTCTCTCCCTCTCTCCCTCTCTAAAAAATACATTGAGGTGCTGGAGCACTGGCTCGGTGGTTACAGTGCTTGTCTGGCATACACAAGGTCACTAGTTCGAACCCCAGCACCACGTACACAATGAAGTGTTAGAAGTAACAAAAGCCACATGAACAAATAAATAAAATCAACTCCCTCTCCCTCCCTCTCCCTCTTTCCCTCTCTTTAAAAAAAAAAATACATTGAAGTGCTTAAAATTAAAGCACGTAGAAATTAAAGATGCTAATTATTACAATGATTACCTAGATCACTTTTACTTCTGGGAACAAAAGTCCCGACTAGGAAATTAGAGTTAATATTGTACACAGAATTTCACAAAAAATAAGAATCACCTGAATGTGCAATATAAGGAAGTAATCAGACATATATGCCCTGAAATGTTAATAAATGATTAAGAATTTGGCTTGTAGAGTGCTTAAAAAAGCATTTTAACAGCTATTGAGCAATATTATATTCAAACAGGATAAAAAACACATCCATACACAGATATACTCAAAGGAAAAAAATCTGGAAATATGCACACTAAATATTAATTCAGTATTCTGAATAAAGGGGTTTTAAGTGAATTTTATACAAATTCATTTGTTCTGGAAAATGCTGTAAATGAACAATTTTTTAAAATTTTTTATTTATTTATTTATTTAGGTAGTGATACCAGGGATTGAATCCAGGGCCTTGTACAACCCCTTTTAATTTCAGACAGGATTTCATTAAATTACCCGGAATCACCTTGAACTTGCAATTTTCCTGTTTCAGCCTCCCAGAGTTGGAATTGGTTTGTTATTTTACATTTTGCAGTACTGAGGAATGAACCCAGGCACTCATGCAGGCTAGGCAAGTACTCTATCACTGAGCTACATCCCAACTAACATTAAATATTTTTATAATAAGAAAAAAAGATATTCTAATTTTAATAGAGAAACCATCATGAAAATTTCATACAATGGAGTTTAATTTCATCCAAAAAATATTCAACAAGTGCCAGATGTGGTGGAGCACGGCTGTAATCCCAACTACTAGGGAGGCTGAGGCAGGAGGATCAGAAGTTCAAGGCCAGCCTCAGCAACTTATCAAGGCCCTAAGCAACTCTGCAAGGTGCTGTCTCAGAATAAAAAGGGCTGGGAATGTAATTCAGTGGGAAAGCACCCCTGGGTTGAATCCTCAGTACCAAAAAAATAAAATATAATAAAAATTAACAATAGGAAACATTTAATATGTTGAATAACAAATGTTCAATATATATTTACTACACCTTACTACAACAGAATAAACAGAATTAGTATAAATAATACTTATTCTTCAATAGGAATAAAAATGAGTTTTTTCCTGTTTTTCTATGATGAAGGTGTTTTTCATCAATGCAGTTCAAAAAGATTTTAATCAAAGTATATTATAACCATGTTATTCTGCTACCAAACATAGCAGGAAGTCTATATATATCAACCATGGATCAGGTGACAATTTCATTAGGCCTGTATTTAGACATGTATTCACACACATACTGACATACACTTATATACAACTAAATAACACCATATAGAATTTTAAGGTCCATGCTGTAAGAAAGAATTCACACAAACAAAAAAAAAATGTGTGTCTATCCATGAAGAATGTGGTGTAAAAGACACAAAATTTTCATACAAGATGACTTGAAATAGGAATTCAGTAATAGGTAATACTTGTATAGGTGGAGAAATAAGGAGGGTAAAGACAGACAAGAAAGAACATGGCATTATGAAAAAGGCAACTGAACAGTTAACTTCTATGAAGGGTATCAATTGTTATATATATTCTATTGTAACTCTTAAAACAGTAATTCTTAATCTTTATTTGGGCTGTAGCACGAAGATGGCAAGATACTCCTTGGTTATTAAGATAAAAGCTATAGATCTTCTCCCTAGAAAAGTACACAATTACAACTGAAATACACACCTCCATGAGATCTGTTGTCCATCCACAAGGTTGGGTAGTGAAGCACAGCCTCTTCCAAACCTTACAAATTGTATCATGAGTGTAAAAGTAATCCAAGTTTGTTCAATCTGATAATTCTTTTTCTGGAATTGTGAACTAGAATTTTGATGATCATCTCAGCCTTCAATCTAATTTCCAGCTTGTACAATATCAAAAACTTCTCGGACGCATTACCAGATTATAATTCATAAATAACGGTCTCAAGGCATATTTTAAATTAAAAGACTCTAAAGAAAAGAGCATGTCAAACACAGTTCTGCAGAATAATGAGGCAGTATGATGATATACTTTAAGGTTTTTCAAAACATCTATAATATTGTACTGTTAAGTAAAGAATTCAGGATAAGGCATGTATCGTAAAATACTGCTGTGGGGTATCCAAATCTAATTAGGTATCCTGTAGATGGAAAGTGTGAGTTTCTATCAACTCTGGAGGCGGAGGGGGGAGTATAAAAACAGAATCCAATTTCTTTCATCACAGAATACTGAAAAGGATTTCTTGTTTTCAAAATATTAACCTCCTGTGAATTTTCCCATGAAATATTTCATCTAGTTTGCTACATGTGTTCTTTAAATGCTTTATAAAATAATGACCAGATGCTTCCTCAAATTCAGTTGAAGACATTCTGCCGAACCATTTTTAAATGACAAAGTTAACACACCCTAACTTTTTAAAAAGGGACAGAGCAGTTACTGGGGATAAAACCAAGGCCTTGAACATTACCAGCATCCCAACAAATGAAAAAGGACCATATGACCTGTGAAAGCATCAAAAGCAAGCAAATAAATAAATAAAGGATTATTTTCAATATATTTCTGACGTTTAATTTTTCTTGCCATGATTTCCTCTCTGTGCAATTTCTATGACTTTTTATCACTAATATTATCTTGTTTCCAGGCACAGGAAAGAACCTAGTGCAGTTTGTTAATTAACATTACTTCCTATAACTAAATTTGACATTCTGTAGTACTGGCATTAAGGCTCAGTATAATTCTGGATTTCAACACTGCGCAATCGCCAATGAACATCCTTTATGGTGAAACCTAAAGGTTTGTAATCAGCCAACACAGATTTGCAACAGACTTCCTCCTTCCTGTTTACATATTCTTGACCAAAGAGATGTCCCTTTCTGTTGACTTTTGTGCTACTTGGCAAAATGTAAAAGAAACACCCAATATGTATCATTTTATTTGTCCTCTTGGATAAATAATTCCTAACAAATTTAATTCAAAAAGTTTAAACAATTAAGTAGAGTAATAAATATGAATGTAGATTGTTTTCCTGGAAAACTTCAGAAAATTAAACAAAAATAACAGACTACATACATCAGAACTAATGTGCATTTTCCCAAATGGTTTAGGAAATGAGCTATATGGCTCCACAGAGTCCTTTAAAGAAATATTAATCTACAATTAAGGAGAAACGTGCTGAAGGGTTTACTTCTCATCAAAGCAACAAAAAGTACACTATTCACCATTGAAAACAAAACTGAGATTTACTCTTAGGGTTCATACATTTTATAATGCTAAGCATTACAAACAAAGTGGTGTACAAATATCTTCATGTTTTAAAAACAAAAAAGCGACATTAATATCTATATACTCAAAACATGAGCAATTAACTTTCATAAGACAGACATTACAGGATATATAACAGATAGAAACAAATTAATAAAAAGGGACTTTCATACATCTCTCTCAATCCAAGAAAGATCAGGTGAAAAATAATATGAGGCTTTAGAAGATATAACAAACTTAACTAAGCAGGTATGTATTTAAACTGTTGACCCTAATAAAAAAGAATATACCTTCTTTTTACAAGCGTATGAAATACTGATGAAAGCTAACCATATATTAAGCCACAAATAAAAATGTAGTGAATTTAGATTTTAAAAAAATGTAATGAATTTGAAAAATACAAATAACACAGACTGATCTAAATACAAAGTAATAACAATAAAATTTTTAAAAACTTTTGGACCAAAAAGAAAATACAAAAATAAAGTGGTAGAATTTCTTTAAAATAGCAGTTAAGGAAAGCATATCAATATATATAAAATATAGCTAGAGAAAAACCAGTTGTAAGGCAAAATCTTCAGACAAAAACTTAAGAGTATTAAATAATTATATCAAAAATAAAAAGATACAAAAAGCTAAAAAAAGAATAAAAGCAGCAGAAGCAATCACTAAAGACAAAAGCAGAAAAGGAATTAAAAATTAGTGGAACTAATAAATCAAGAAACATGTTTATTTTTAGTGAATCAACAAAACAAACAAACCACTACCTAACTTATACAAGGAATGGGAAATGCTGCAAATACCTAAAAGCAGAACTGACAATGGGCATATAATTATTAAAAATAGAAGAAATCATAAAAGTATAAAATCATATGATTATATTGCATAACTTTATTCAAACATACTTCATAAATTGGAAGAAATGGATAATTTTCCAAAAGAATACAACTTATTGACCCTCTAGAGACAGAAAGTCTAAAACAGACCAATAACCAAAGAAGAAAAAGAAAAAGAGTAAGACTCCTCACACACAAAGTCTCAGACCCAGTTGATTTTCACAGGGGTAATTCTAAAAAACTTTTAAAGATTAGATAACGTCAGGGCTAATTACATTATGTAAAGCATAGAAAGAAAACTTCCAATTTTGACTGATTCAAACATCTGAAAAAGACTGCACCAAAGAAGAAAATTACAGACTAATCTCACATATGAATATCAATACAAAAAAAATCATTAAAAGCATACTAACAAAAGACTCCAACAGCATATTAAAAAATCTGGGGGGCTGGAGCAGGGTCTCAGCAGTTATGGAGCTTGCATGGCAGGCACGGGGACCCGAGTTCAAACCCCAGCACCATATGCACAACTAAATGTTTGAGCAACAAAGGTTACATGAAAAGCTAAATAAAATTGATTCTCTCTTTCTCTCTCTCTCTCACCGTCCCTCTCCCCAAAAAAAGAGCAAATAATCATGACCAAGTGAGATTTATTCTATGATGACAGAAATATTTCAATAATAGGAAATTCATTAATAAATCTGATCATATTAATGAGGCAAAGGAGAAAAATCACATGACCATCTCCAAAGATGCAGAAAAGACACCTGACAAAATTCAATGACATTCCTTGTTAAAACACAAAATAAGAGAATGGAACAGTGGCTCAGAGGTTATGGCACTTGCCTCTCATGCATGAGGATGTGGGTTCAAACCATGTACACAATGAAGTGTCAGAGCAACAAAAGCCAGATGAAAAACTAAATAAAGTTGATTCTCCCTCTCTCTAAAAAGAAAACTTTAAAAAAAAGAAGCAAATGAAGGTGTGATGACGAAGTATTATAAAATAGAAAATATCAGTAACAAGGTAGAAATAATAAAAAGAACCAAACAGAAGTTCTGGAGTTGAAATGTCAGTACTCAAAATGACAAATCCAACAGTAGATGTGAATTCGCAGAAGGAAGAATCAAGGAACTGCAACATAGGCTGACATATGCAATCCAAAGAAAAAGAAAAAAAGAATAAAAAAATGACAATCTCAGAGAAATATGAACACCAACAAGTCCACCAACATGCATGTTATGGGAGTACCAAAGCTCATAATAGAAAGGAGAAGAAAAACTATTTGAACAAACAATGCTTTTTTCCTAAATTTGATAAAAAAACAATAATCTGCATATCTAAGATCAAAGAACTCCAAGAATGATGAACATAAAGCCCATACATATAACAGTAAAAATGAAAGACAAAGGGAAAACACTGAAAGCAACAAGAAAAAAACTACTCTCATATACAACAAAATTAAGAGCTGACTTTTCATCAGAAACAATGAAGGTTAGAGACAGACATACTCATAATGAAAAAGAAAAAAAATTTCAGCCAAGAATTCTTACATGCAGCAAAAGTTTCTTCCAAAAATGAAGATGAGGGGTGGTACAGTGCTCAGCAGTTATAGCGCTTGCCCAGCATGCGCAAGGATGCAGGTTCAAACCCCAGTACCATGTACACACTGAAGTGTCAGTCAGAGCAGCAAAAGCCACATGAAAAACGAAATAAAACTGATTCTTTCTCTCCCTCTCTGTCCTCTCTCTAAAAAAAAAAAAAAATTTGAAGACGAAATAACAACATTCTTAGATAAACAAAAACAGAGTCAGTTACTAGCAAACTAGCCTTAAAAGAAATACTAATAGCATTTCTTCAAGATTAAAAAAGTGGGGCTGGCTGAGTGGTTGCAGCACTTGCCTGGCATGCAGAAGTACACGAGCTCAAACCCCAGCACCAGGTACACAGCTAAGTGACAGAACAAAAGCCATGTGAAAAACTCAATAAAAACTGATTCTGTCTCTCTCTCTCGCTCACTGTCCTTCTCTCATAAAAAAAAAAAAAAAATTAAAAGAGTAAGCCCCAATAGCAATGTGAATGAACACAGAGATGCGCAAAAGCACATCCTTGTAATTACAAAATACAGTATAAATGTATATTCCTTCTTCATGGTTCTCTTAACTGACTAAACAGCTGACTTCTCAACTGCATAAAATAGCATACACACAATTGTAATGGGGGACATACAATACATAGAAATGTAACTAATTAACCATAATAGCACAAGTGAGGATAATGAGCAAATCTGTACTAAAATCAGAAAATGACATGAGGTGATATCTAAACACCCAGCAATATAACATACTCTACTCATTCGTTCTCCTTCTCTCAACTTCTTTGAAACACAAAAAGTTATAACAATGCATTGTTATATTTATAACATATGTAAATGTAAGATGTATAACAATATAGCAAAGAGGGAATAGAACTAGACAGGAGTACCATTTCTGTATCTCACTGAAATTTAGTTAAAATCCGAAGTAGTTCTGAGAGCGACACTAAGACAAAACTTTTTTTCAAAATGTAGAAAAATATTGCTGAAGTAATTCAACATTACACAGGAAAACAAGATTACTGAAGTAATTAAACATTACACTAGAAAACTTTTAACACAAAAGAAGTAGTAAAAATATTAAAAAGAAGCCAAAAGAAGACACGGAAAATAAAAAGGGCAAATGTAAATCCAATTATATAAATAACATTAAATATAAATGAATTAAACAATCCAATCAAACTGGGTAAAAAATAAGATCCAATGATGTGGTATCTACAGGAGGCACTTTGTAGTCAAAGACAAAAAGAACCTGGAAGTAAAAGATTAGAAAAATATATATCACACAAAGAGCAAGCATAAGCTGGAATAACTACACTAATATCATACACACGAACTGAGTACAGAGATAAAGGAGGATATTTTATGATGGTCAAAGGGTCAATCAGGACTATATAATTAGTATAAAAATATTTACACCTGGGATGGAGCAGTGGCATAGCGGTTGGAGCACTTGCCTGGTATGCAGGAGGACCCAGGTTCAAGCCCCAACACCATACAGACATCTAAATGTCAGAGAAACAAAGGCCAGATGAAAAAATAAATAAAGTTGATATTCTCTCCCTCTCTCTCCCTCCCTCCCTCCCTGCCTCCCTCTCTCTCTCTTCTCTCTCTCCCTCTTTAAAAACATTAAAAAATCCATTACTCAATAATGGATAGAACAACTAGGCAGAAGACCAAAACAGAAATGAGATTTGAAAAACACTATCAGCTAATCAGACCTTATGGATATCTACAGGATTATCCACCCAACGACAGCAGAGTACACATTTTTCTCAAGTGCATGTAGAATATTCTACAGAATAGACCACATGTTAAGCCATATAACAATCCTCCATAAATTTAAAAGGTCTGAAATCACACAAACTATTATCTCTGACTACAACAAAACAAAATTTAAAATTAATAAGAGGAGAACATTTGGGAAATGCTCAAATATGTGGAAATTAAACAACATAATTCTAAATAACCAATGGATCCAAGAAGAAATCTCAAGAGAAATAAAAAATACTTTGAGTTGAATAAAAATGAGAATAAACAATATCAAAAAATTTTTAAATGAAGCTAACACTATGCTTGGAGGGAAATTTGTAGCTATAAAAGCCTATATGAAAAATGAAGTAAAATCTCAAATCAATAACCTAAATGCTCATCCCGGGACACTAATAAAAAGGAGAGCAAACTAAGTCAAAACAAGCAGGAGGGGGCTGGAGCGGTGGCTCGGAGATTACGGCGCTTGCCCAGCATATGCAAGAACACAAGTTCAAACCCCAGCACCCACATACACAACTAAGTGTCGGAGCAACGAAAGCCATGTGAAAAACTCAATAAAAATTGATTTTCTCTCTCTCTCTCTCTCACTGTCTTCAAAAAGAAGCAGGAGAAAGGAATAAAGATTAGATCAGATATAAATGAAACAAAAATGGAGAAAATAGAACATAGAACAGAGTTGGTTTCTTGAAAGAATCAACAAAATTATAATCCTTTAGCAAAACTGAAGGAGAAAAAAAGATTCAAATTACTAAACTCAAGCAATATCCTAGTACCAAAGCCAGATGTAAAAGACATCACAAGTAAGAAAATTACAGACCAATATCCCTTATGAATACAGACATAAAATTATCAAAAAAAATACTAGCACAACAAATCCAACAGTATAGTAAAAGGGCTAGACACTATAACCAAATGAGATTTATCCTAGGAATGCAAGGAGGTTCAATATATGAGAATCAATCAATGTAATATACCACATACAAAACAACAAAGTGGGGGCGCTGTTACATGATTATACCAAATGAGTGGACACCAATTCATGAGATCTCATTCTCACACACATAAAAAAAAAAACCCGACAGGAAAACAGTAGATCAAATTCTCTTATGAATACACATGCAAAATACTTAACAAAATCCAGCAGTGTCTGGAAACAAATTAAAAGGGCTATATATTACAGACTATAACCAAACTGAATTTACCCCACAAGTACATGTTGATTGATACCTTGACTAATATAATACACCATATTGACAGAAAAAGGGACAAAAACCTCAGGTGCAGAAATATCATCTAATAAAATTCAAAAAAATAACAAACTAAGAATGGAAGCAAACCTCCTCCACTTGATAAACAGTATCTATGAAACTCTTACAGCATGACTGAGAGTTCCAGTTCCTTCATATTTTCATCAACATGAATATGATATAGTCAGTCTAATACATTTTAGATATTCCAACCATGTGGTGGTTTAACATTGTGATTTCAATTTCCATTTCTAATGAATGATGTTAAGCGTCTTTTCATCTGCTTATATTTTCTGTGTATCATTATCTGTTCATATCATCCCTTTTTTATTTGTTTTTATTATAATTCAGTGTCAAAGACCTCCTTTTATATATTCCAGATGCAATTTTTTTTAAGAAAGAGGGGACAGTGAGAAAGACAAAGAGAATCAATTTTTATTCAGTTTTTCACATGGCCTTCGATACTCTGAGACTTGGTTGTGTAGGTGGTGCTGGGGTTTGAACTCGCGTACTTGCACATGCCAGGCAAGTGCGGTAACTGCTGAGCCACTGCTCCTGCCCCCAAATGCAATTTTTTAATCAGATATAGATCTACAAATATATTCTCTCAGTCTGTAGCTTGTTTTTTCATTCCCTTAACAGTACTTTCAGAGACCAGGTGTTCTTAATTTTGATGAAATCAATTTATTAATTTTCTCTTCCACATTACTATGCTTTTGAAAAATGGCATTTAAGAAATTTTTACCTATTCCAAAGTCACAAAATTTTTCTCCTGTTTTCCAGTTGGATAGTTTTCCATTTTACATTTAAGTTTATGGTCCATTTTGGGTTAATTCTTAATATGGTACAAAATGTGAATCAAAATTATTTTACATTTGGAAATCCAATTTTCCCCTCATCATTACAAAAAAGATTCCTTTTCCTCTGACTTGCCTTTACATCATTGTTAAAAAGCAACTGACCAGGCATGAATTTATTTACGGGTCTCTATTCAGTATCACTGATTTATTTGTCTGTCCTGATACAAGTTCCATTTTTTCCTATTATAGCTTTAAAATGAATCTTAAAATCAGGTAGTATAAATCCTACAACTCTGTTCATTTTTTCCCAAATTAGTTTGGCTATTCTAGATCCTTGACGCTTTTGTATAAATTTTAAAATCAACTTGCCAATTTCTGTAAATTGTTATTCTGTTTGGATTGTAACTGAGATTGTTTTTTATCTACTGACAAAATTGGGAAAAACTGACATTTTATTCTGAGTTTTCCAATCCATGAATCCACAGCATATGTATTCATTTATTTAGGTCCTCTTTTTAACTTCTATCAGTAATGTTTTATGGTTTTAATGTACAATTCTGTCACATCTTTTGTCAATTTCATCCCTAAATATTTCATATTTTTGATGTTATCAATTTGATTATTCATTGCTAGCATACAAATACAATTTTTTATACTGATCTAGTCTCTTTACAACCTTAAAAACTAATTTATCTGTTCCTGTAGATTCCACAGGATTTCCTATTTTCCTATACTGATGATCACATTGTCTGTAAATAAAGATGGTTTGGTAAAATAGATGGCTGCTTTTCTCTCTCTCTCTCTCTCTCTCTCTCTCCCTCCCTCTCCCTCTCCCTCTCCACCCATCCCCTACCTCCAGTGTCTGGGACTGAATCCAGGACCTTGACCATGCTAGGTCTTTGCTCTTCCACTGAGCCATATTCTGAGCACATTTTTTTTTTTAAACAGGGTACCACTAAATTGCTCAGGCTGGCCTCAAACTTGCAATTAATTCTCCTGCCTCAGTCTCCAGAGTAGATGGGATTACATGCCTGTACCACCACACCCAGCTAGATGCTTTTCTAAAATGGCCTCATTGTACTCGATAGAATCTCCAGTATAATGTTGCATAAAAAAGAAATGGTAAAGATATTCTTGCTTTATTCCTGATTTTAGATGAAATATATTCAGTCTGTTACCATTAAGTATGATGTCAGTTACAGATTTTTCACAGATGTCTTTTTTCAAACTGAGGAATTTCCATTTCCAGTTTTTGAGAGGTTTATGTTTATGTTTATTGCTTGTTTTTTGTTTTATTTTGCAATACTAGAGATTGAACCCAGGGCCTCAAGAATCCTACAGAAATGCTTTTATCAGTGAGGTGCATGCCAGTCTTTCTCTTTGTTGTTGTTGTTGTTGTTGTTGGTTGTTATTGTTGCATCATAATTATACATAACAGTGAGATTCTTTGTGCCATATTCATACATACAGGTAACATAATTTGATCACTCTCTTTCCCTAGTACCACCCAGTCCTTTATTTTATTTTATTTTATTTTATTTTATTTTATTTTATTTTATTTTATTTTATTTTATAGACAGGGTCTAAGTTGCCCAGGCTGATCTCAAACATGTGATCCTCCTGCTTCAGCCTCCCACATAGCAAATGACCTGAATGACCACACCCTAGGTTTTCTTTTTAAGTAAGAACAAATGGTAGATTTTGTCCCTGTTTTTTCTGCATCTACTGAAAGTACATACAGGTTTTGAGTTTACTTAGTTCATTCTAGAGAAAATGGTACATTGATGTCAAAGTCTGAATGCTTTCTAAAATAAGCCCCACCTGATACTGTATATATATTATAGATCTTTTTTATACATTAAATGTGTATGGATGGATATGCAGATTTCCACAGATATTTTCATACTAAATCCATACATGGATTTAATTTGCTACAATTTTATTTAAAGTGTTTAGATTTATGTTTATGAGAATACTGGCCCATAATTTCTTTTTTCTAGTAATGTCTCCCCACTCTCCTCCACCCCCAATGATGTGGATTAAACTAGTAATGTCTTCATTAGTTTTGCTAATCAAAATTAATGTTGTCCTCAAAATGGGTCAGAAAAATACTCCCCCCCTCAATTTTCTAGAGTTTGTGTTGATTCTGCTTAAATTGTAGAAGTCACCAGTAAAGCCATCTGAGTCTAGAATTTCTTTTAGAAGAAAGCTTTTAACAGTAAATTATATTACTTTACTTGATACAGGACTATTAGTTCTTCTTAAGAGAGATTTGGTACTTTGTATCTTCCAACAAATTTGTACATTCCTTCTAAGTAGTCCAAAATGACAAGAGTGGTTCTAAATATTAGCTTTAACATTTACAAAATCTACAGTCATGTTACCACTTTCATTCCTGTTATTGGTAATTTGTATCTCCCCCTACACTTGAGGTCTATCAAAGAACCCATTTTTCGGTTTCATTGATTTTTCTCTACTTTTTTTTCCATCACATTTCTCTCTAAGCTTTATCATTTTTCTTCCACTCTTTTGGGTTTCATCTGTTCCTTTTCTAGTTTGTTAACTTAAAAACTAAAATTCTTTACTGTTTAGTTCTATAAATTTTAAATATATCTTTAGTGGCATCCCCCAAATTACATAGTTTTCATTTTACTCACTTCAAAATACTTCCTAATTTCTCTTTTGATTTCATGTTTGAAATATGGGTTATTCAGTGGCCAAATAGTTGAGAATTTTCCAGAAGATTTCTATTATTGATTTTCAATTTAATCCTTTTGCAATCAAAGCACTATATTATATGCCAGGCCTTGTGGAATGTGTATCCATCCTTCTGAGAAGAAAGGCTAAAAAATTCTAACACTAAGGAAAATAATTTAATAACATAAACAGGCCAGCTAAAAGATAATTAGAATAACAAAATGTTACTTTGAATACTGAAACATATGAATATATACTGGATTTGTTTCAA
>PVKS010040541.1:0-16564 GCA_004027875.1 Aplodontia rufa
ACCATGTTAATTAGCACCTATGAGCGGAATGATAGGATCAGTAACTGTCTCTGGTTGCGACACTATTAACCATCAGAGTATAACTGGATTAAAAGCAACCAAGCATTATCAAACATGGCATTCACATCGATTTCCATTAAGGTCCTTGATAAGGATGAATAGACAATGTAGTCAGTCAAAGCATACGATAAACAGTGTTGAACTGGTGAGTCTGTTCCTTCTGCAGCAGATGCACTATTAGTTATCACCTGTGAAAGGAAAGATGGGATTAGCAGTTATCTCCGGATGGAGCAAATTCACATTAAGTTTACAAACAGCAGAGAGTAAAGAAGCGAGGCAGGAAGGTAGAGCGCCTTGTGATTATGAATCCAGAGCAGAGCAAGTACAGATTAACTGGAAGAATTTGTGATTACCAAAAATAAAAATCATAATAAAATACAAACAAAATAAAAAAATAAAAAGGAGAGAGAGATGGGGGAGACACGGGGGGAATGATGTTGGGGGAGGGGTTAGCATTAGAAGAATAGTGTTTGGCTGTCACTGGAGAATAGGAAAGTTGTGGGTAACAGAGAAGTGGACTACCAGTGGGCTTAGCAGCGCTGACGTCAGGTGGTGTGGCAAGTACTGATATTTACATTAAAGCCGGTGTTCAAGGGAAAGGTAAGAAGTAAGTAAGTAGAAACAGGTCCACAGCAACACTTACTACAAACCAACACAACACACACATATTAAAAGCAATGTCAAGCTCTGATGTATGAACATGAAGCAGCCCTGCGGATCACCAGTAAAATCCAACCCAACTCTTGGAATGTTGTCCCGGAGTCTGCTACTTGGGAGGGGGAGGGGGAGGGCTTGGCCTTTTCTTTCTCGCTGTTATCCAGTTATCTCTGGTTTAAATGTCCTGCATTCTACTGGGGCTCCAGGGTCTCCTTTCAGTTCTGTCCGAATTTGCTCTGGGGTTGCAGGGGAATCCAGGAGATGGTAATGAGGGTCCAGTACAAGGTTCCACCTGCCTGGCCTCTATGCTCAAAATGACTTCAGCCCATGCCACTTAGGGCTGGAAGGGGGGACAGCGTTCTCTCCTCCCGAGCAGAAATGCCATGCAGTTGTGCCAGTTGAAGGCCAGAGAGGAGCTCCTGATTGCAGTCTGCCCATTCACAGCAGAGTAGGATCCTGAGAAGTTGTGGGGAGATCTGCATTAGATTCCCGCTCCGTTTCCCTGCCTGTTTGTCTGCAGTTGCTACAGTCTGACCTCTTCCTGGGTGGGACCTGCTTTCAGCCCAATATGGTTTCTCTAGGCACAGTCGGTCTTCGTGGCCAAAGGGATCAGACTGAGTGGGTCACCATCTCCCCCTCTCCTCCCTCCACGCTGCTGTTCTATTTGAGGTGTAAGGGTGGGCAAGGCTGATCCCTGTTGACTGGCTGCATTCTAATTAGTTCCTCTTTTCCACTTGCTACACCCAAATCTCCAAGTCACTGATTTCCCACTGACCTGCGCTGTGTTCAGTGAATCTTTCGCAATACACGCACCTTGCAGGAAGTTAGCTCCCCAAGTTTCTTCTTTCAGTTCAGGGGGAATGCTGGGGCGCAACTTTCTTACTGTCTGCCGTTTTCTGCTCCTTGAATCTGGCTTATTATTTTTTTTAATTAATCCATACTTTTTCGTGTTAAAAAGTTTCAGGAATTGTTTTTTGTTTTTAACTTCGGATGAATGGTTCTCCTAGGTGAGGAGGCAAAGGGTTATATTCGAGAAGGACCATGCAGAAGGCTTCAGAGGCAGAGGTGACGTTTTATTTACAGATAATAGGTACAGGGTATTTATATTTTATATCTTGTATATTTTGCATACATATAAGTAACATATAATCATATATGCATAAAATAGTAATTTTTAAAAATTTTGCAAAAGCTATATAGAACTAGCAATAGACCTTTCTTTTTGCCCATTTAAAGTGTACAACTCAATGATTTTTAGTGTGTGAACAGACACATACAACCAACACCATAGTCAACCTTAGAACATTTTCTGCCCCTCATAAAGAAGCCCCATACCCGTGGGATCTCCTCTCTGCCCTGCTTTTCCAGCCCTAAGTAGTCTAAGCTGCTTTCTCTCTGTAGGTCTGCCTTTTCTGGACATTGCGTGTAAAGGAGCCACAGGGACTTTGGTGCGTGACTTCTTTCACTTAGCACAGTGTCGGTCTTCAGGGTTCATCCAAGTTGTAGTGTGTGTCAGTACTTCACTCCTTTTCATGATTGTCGTAGTAGTTTCTTTAAATCTTTGTCTTCAATGTTGTGCTCAAGGAAGAACAATGAGAAGGACACAAATTCAGAGCTTTCCCTGGAGACCCCAAGGGACCTCCATCTGCTTCCTAGCCCTGGCTCTCATTCCACAATGTGACTGGCTTTTTCTGGGACTGGGTCTACCACACCGTGGTGTAGATTTTTGGTTTCCAGTGAATGTGAGGCAGGGGGTGGAAGAAGAGTTTTTTTTTTTATTAAGAAATTTATTTGTTGAACAATCAAACATGCTTCCAATGAAACGATATATTTATATTCTGAAAATTAGATTTACCCCCTAGAGCCCCCCTAATTACCCACCCTTGTCTCTCCCCCACGCTCCCTCCTTCCCAGTACATCTCTATAAATGCCTTAAGTTGTGTGTCAGTACACCTTATCCGGGTTTAATACATGAGCACCTTTCGCAATGGTCAGGGTTTAGCTCCAGACTGCACAGATGAGTGAAGACTTTCGAACCTTGGTTCTCTGGGTTATGCTGATTTCACTCAGCATGATTTCTTCCATAGCCATCCATTTACCTTCAAAGGCTGCAATATCATTGTTTCTAATTGCTGTGTAAAACTCCATGGTATATATGAACCACAGTTGTTAGATCCATTCATCCAGTGAGGGGCATCTGGGTTGGTTCCATAACTTAGCTATTGTAAATTGAGCTGCTATGAACATGGATTTTGCTGTGTTGCTGTAATGAGCTGATTCTAAATCCCCTGGAGTGGAATAGCAGGATCATATGGTGGGTTCATCCCTAGTTTTTTGAGGATTCTCCACACTGCTTTCCAGAGGGGTTGTACCAGTCTGCAGCTCCACCAACAGCGTCCTAGCGTACCTATCTCTCCACAGCCCCTCCAGCATCTATTAAAGTTTATTTTAAGAAGAGTTGTTTTACTGAGAAAAGGGGACAATATCAGTGGAAGAGGATGGAGGGAAGGAGGGGAGCTTCTTGAAGCAGATTGAGCAGGGAATTCAGAGGACAGTTGTGCATACAGCTGGGGTGAAGGCTTTGAGGGGAAGGAAGAGGGAAGGTGGGAAGGGGAGCAGGTCTTAGATCCCAGAGGTCTATGAAAGGCAGGAGCTGGGGCTGGGGAGTGGGTCAAAAGCTAACGCACAGGCAGCATTGACTTGTGCCTGGAAGTCCGCAGTGCTTGGGGTACAGCTTTAGGGGAAATCTGCATCTTTATTTCATGCCCATTGGAAACACTCACTTATTCAATCAACAACCTCTTCACTAAGTGCCTGCTACATGACACACTGTGCAAAGCACAGGAGATAGTTAATGGCCCCGTCCCTGCCTTTGGGGGACTTAACCATCTCATGGGAACATTTGTTACTTCTTTTCCCCTTCCCCACGATTCCTGGAAGTATATTCATCATACAATAGACAAATTGCAATAATCTTTCATGAACCATTGAAGAAAATGAAGTTTTTTCCATTCAGATTATTTCCTTATGTATTTATTTTATTTTTTACAGAAATGCAGCGTCTGAACGGATATAGAGTTTCAGTTTTGTAAGGTGAAAACGTTCTGGAGATTGGATGCACAACAACATGAATATCCTTATCTGCCACACTATATTTTAACATTGGTTAAGATGGTATCTTTTATATTATAAGCGTTCCACCACAATGGAAAATAAAATATAAAGCAACATGGAGGGTGTAGAACTCAATTTTTTTGGCTTTTCTTAAAGTTAACAGTATTAACAAAATAGAAAATGAAAAAATTTTCCAGTGTTAATGTTTATGGTGATGTCAATGGGAGGTGTTTTGTGTGTATGTGTGTGTGTGTGTGTGTGTGTGTGTGTGTGTTTTCCCCCATAAAAAGTAACTACATGGTGCTGGAGCGGTGACTCAGCAGTTACAGTGCTTTCCTTGCATGCTTAAGGATGCAGGTTCAAACCCCAGCACCACGTACACATATTGGAACAACATAAGCTAAATGAAAAAATAAAATTCTCTCTCTCTCTCTCTCTCTGTCACTGTCCCTCTAAAACAAAAAAAAAGTAACTACATACTTAGGAACTTCAGATGTTTTAATAAAGGGCAGGCTTGAGAAAAGAAGTAAATGCCCGATACAGTGGCCCAGGCCTGTAGTTCCGTTGCTCGGGAGACCGAGGCAGGAAGAGCCCAAGGTCAAGGCCAGCCTTGGCAACTTAGACCTTTTCTCAAAATAAAAAATAAAAACGCACCGGGGATATAGTTCAGTGGTAGCGCACCCCTGAGTTCAATCCCCACTACTGCAAAAAACAATAAACAAACACGTAGCAAGTGACACTTCTAAATTTCTTTGCATTTTAAACAATGCCGATGGCTAACACATACATAGAGCTATGGATCTGGAAAATTTTTCAGTGATAGCATTTGTCAAAATGCAGATTTCTTCTCCTTTATTTCTATTGAATTCAGTCATATTCGAGGGCAGCTATCAAAGCATTCTTACTTCCAACCCGGGCCTCTCCTCTGAAAACATTCTTTATTAGAAAAGAAATCGCAGGGGGCTGGAGAGGGGGTTGGAGAGGTGGCTCGGCGGTGACTGCGCTTGCCCGGCATGCACAAGTACACGGTTCAAACCCCAGCACCCACGTACACAACTAAGTGTCAGAGAATGAAAGCCATGGGAAAAACTCAATAAAAATTCTCTCTCTCTCTCTCTCTCTCCTTCTCTCTTTAAAAAAAGAAAGAAAAGAAATAGCAGGAAGTTGCTGGAGTCGGCTGCCCTGGGCCGTCTTACTTGCTCTCACTGCAGAGTATTATTTATTGCATCCTTGAAGTTTTGTTCCCTTCCTAAGATCTCAGTCCATGTCTTCTTTGCATGCAGACGGTCGTGTTCGACCCCAGCAGCTCATGGGAACCATCTGAGCCTGACACCTGGTGTGCACTGAGTGTACTGGGCACCTAGCGAATGGCCGAGAGCCGTGCCCCTGCTTCGTAACGCAGAGGCCTGTGAATGCAGGTACAGTTTAACTGCAGGCTCGGCCCACTGTTACCTTTTTCCCAGCTGTGACCTGCAGTTGGTATTTCTGATGTTAGAAACTAAAAATATTGATATACCAAGGAAAAGGAAATCTTGTGGTTTCTGAGAGCTTCAAACTTAATTTTGACTTTTTCTCTGATCCCAGGGAAGAGAATCTATGAAAAATGGAAATAAGACTTGCAGCCAATCCTTGAGAAGCTCACTTAATTATTAAGGTCCTTGATTGCATTTGAGCTGATGTTCATTGGATATCCTTAGGTGTTTATAAGACAGTTTTACAACACACGAGGCTCTCTTGTCTGCTCATGGCTTCCAAAATAAATGTAATATTACATACACATTATTTTAAAATCGTATTCTATTTCAGTTTGTAGATGGAATTTTGCATATTAAATTATGGCCGGAGCAAGTGTAAAACATCATAAAAGTCTTGAGGACAAGAACAGTGTCTTATTCATTTTGTAACTCCAGTGCAAAACAACATGGAAGTGCACGTGTGTTTTACTATTAAATCTTAAACTTAAGGTTTTTCTTATGGTTTGGATCTTAAATGGCCCCCAGGAAAAGTCTACATGCTAAAGGTTTCACCTTACCACAGACCCAAAATGAATGGAGCCAACATACCACAAACTGAAACCAGGAACTAAACTAAACCTTTCTTCTATCTCAGGAATTTGTGATAGCAACAGAGAGTTAATAAAGTTATAAAAACAAATAGGTGATCCCAGAACAGTGGTGCAAGCCTATAATTCCAGTGTCTTGGGAGGCTAAGGCAGGAGGATCTCAAGTTCAAAGCCAGCCTCATCAAATTAGTGAGGCCCTAAGCAACTTAGAGACCATGTCTCAAAAAGTAAAAAGGACGAGGGGTGTGGCTCAGTGATTAAGTGCCCCTGGGTTCAATCCCTGGTACCCAAAAGAAAAAAACAGCTGAGACTGATAGTAATAATATAATTTATTTAATCCAACATATCCAAAACATTTTAATGTGTGATCAATATAATTGTATGATCAATTATCATGTGTAATGTGTGATCAGGTTTTTTTGTATGTGTGGTACTGGGAATGGAGCCCAGGACCTGCTGAGCTACATCACCAGCTACATCACCAAAATAATAATCACTTATTATTATTTTATTTTGAGACAAGGTCTCACTAAGATACCAAGGCTGGCCTCAAACTTTGAATCCTCCTGCCTTAGCCTCCTCCGTCTATGGGATTATAAATGTGTATGATCCTACCTGGCTTGTAATCAATTATAAAGGAACTATTTAATATTATTTTTTTATTTGTTTTGTTACTAAACCTTTGAAATTCACCTTGTGTTTTCTGCTTCCAACATGTCTCAATTCAATGCCACCACATTCCAGGTGCCCAGTAGCCATACCTGGCAAGTGACTCCACATTGTAAGTTCCGTTCTGAGGGTTCTGACTCCCCCAACCTCAAGGAGATAAAGGGCTTGAACTCCCTGAATGTTTCTGCCAGAATCAAGAAGATGCCCCTCCCTACCAGCATCTCTCCTCAGGCCCACAGGAGGAAGAAACAGTGTCCCTGAGAAACTGAGCAGAATGCAGAAAGAAGGACGATTCCACAGATGGACCACTGCTTTCCACCGGCTGCTTGGTGTGGACCAAGCAGGAGGGCACCCCATGTCTTCAGATCTGTCCACAGCCTTGACCTCCAGAGTTCTGAGGGCCTCAGGGCTCTCATGGTCAGAGTGTGGTGGGCCGTTCCCTCCTACGGTCCAGGGTACTGTGTGAATTGAAGCAGCAGTCATATATATCCATGTCCACATGAGTCGCTGTATTACTCAAGAGATCCAGGTTTTGAGCTGGAGCGGTGGCTCAGCAGTTATGGCGCTTGTCTGGCATGCGTGCGGACCTGGGTTCAAACCCCAGCACCACATACACAACGAAGTGTTGGAGCAACGAAAGCCAAATGAAAAACTAAATAAAATTGATTCTCTCTCTCACTGTCCTTCTCTCTTAAAAAAAAGAGAGAGAGATCCAACTTTAAGAAGAAAAGGAAATCAAATCCTGAGATTCCGTTGAAATTGGGTTATTATTACTTAGCTATTGTTGCATAACAAACCACCCTGAAGTTTATTTAACTCATAATTGATCTAGTCAGCTATTTGGGCTGGCCCCACCTGTGCTGTTGTTCTAGTCTGACTGGGATCCTTCATGTGAGTGTGTATGAGTGTGTGTGTATGAGTGTGTGTGCGTGTGTGCGCGCGCGCTTGGGGTGGACTCCAGTTGACCGGGTGGCTCTTCTCCTGAAAGTAAGCTGGCTTTCAATGGGGGCACCTTGGTTCTCTTCCCCAGGGTGTCTCATCCTTCATCAAGGTAAGGTGGGCTTGTTCTTGTGGATATTGCAGCATTCTGGAAGAAAAAATGAACAAGAAGTGTTCATTGGCACACTGTCATATTCTCTGTATTCTATTGGTCAGAGCAAAGAAGGCCAGCCCAGATCCAAATGGGGAGAAACACATTCTACTCATCAATGAGAACAGAAAAATCATCTCTCAAAGAGCACGGGTCCAGGGAAAAGTGAAGAATTGCTGTTATTTTTGTAGTCAGAATCATCATGGCTTTTCCTGCAGTCAAGTCCTTTAAAGTTTTGGAAATTGCACTTCTTCAGGAAAAGCAGGGTTCCTTTGAGATTCACGTGCATCTAGAACTCCAACTTTGGCAATAAGCAAGAGAATGCTGAAGTGTCTTGGAAGGACTTGGAATGATTTAGGCAAATGCCTGAGGTCTGAGCTTAGGAATCAAAGAAAATAGTTTTTCGTTTCTTTCTGTTTTTGTTTTAAGAGAGAAAGAGGTTGATAGAGCACTGGCTCAGCAGTACAGCACTTGCGTGGCATGCACAAGGACCTGAGTTTGAACCCCAGCACCACATACACAGCTAAGTGTCAGAAAAACAAAGTCCAGATAGAAATATAAATCTCTTTCTCCCTCTCTCTCCTCTTTCTCTCCCTAAATAAATTTTATTTATTTATTTTTCATCTGGTTTTGTTTCTTTGACACTTAGTTGTATATGTGGTGCTGGGGTTTGAAGCCAGGTCCTTGTGCATGCCAGGCAAGCACTTTACCGCTGAGCCACTGTTCCAGCCCATATTTTCCCCTTTCTAATCATAGAAATTTGAAAACACATAATGCACTCCACATTTTATAGATTCTTTTCATACCTTTTTGGTATTTGTAGGTTATTTATAATTTTCAACACATGCTAAATCAAACTGTGCCTGAAGCGACCTCTTACTCTGAAAGCAAGTGACATAAAAATGGAACTCTGAGAAGACATTTCCTCCCACTGCAAGTTAGCCGAACAGCTGAGTACGGCTTCAAAGAGTCCTTTAATTTTAACAGGGCAAAGCTGTTTCCTGCGACCCCAAACTGAGTTGCTACAATGGAGTAAATCCCCATTACACACGTGGAAATCACTTTGAGCTAATGCATCCTAACCTAACCCTGACTCGCCCCCAATGCACATTAGTGTCACCTGGGAGCCTTTAAAATTCACTCTGCTCCAAGTTGTAGCAGAACAATTAAACCAGAATCCCTGGAGTGGGACCTGGACATCACGCTTTTAAAGTTCCCAAGGTGATTACAAGGCCCAAACAACTGCCTTAAACCAGCATCTTTCGGTGAACTACTTGCAAATGATTTCTTAAATAAATGTAAGACATGTGCTCTTGAGTTGCAGCCTTTGAGACTTTTTTTAAAATTTTTAAAGCGAGAGGGACGGTGAGAGAAAGAGCGAATCAATTTTATTTAGTTTTTCATGTGGCCTTCGTTGCTGATACTTTGCTGTGTACGTGGTGCTGGGGTTCGAACTCACGTCCTCACACATGCCAGGCAAGCGCCATAACCGCTGAGCCACCGCTCCAGCCCAGCCTTTGAGTCTTAACTGCAATATCTTCTGTCTTTGCGCAAGTCAACTTCTGCAGAAAGTGTCTTGTTCCTAATTCCCCCCAGCTCCGCGAGTACTGAAAGCGTTCTATGCACAGAGCAATGTGCTCTTTCTAACCTTGGTGAGCATCACTGTTGGGGGAAGACTTTGATGGGGAAACTGCATCACAAAAATTCAAGAGTTTTAAAATTTTTACTGACATATAACACGCATCCAGAAATTCATGCACAAAGCATTCCTATAAATCTTGAAGAATTATTGCAAAGTGAATACACCTATGTAATCAAGAAATAGACCCCGGCTTACTTAGGCCTCCCCCAGACTTTCTCCCTCTTCTCCAAATATAGCCAAGATCTTAAGAGCTAACATTGTAGATCAATTCTTTTTCTTTCAATTTTGTCTTTTTATAAATGATTTTTGTTACAGAAAAACTTAAACCTATACAAAATGAACAATAATGTTAAAGACTGCTCACCCAATTTTTTTTTTTAAAGAGAGAGGGACAATGAGAGAGAAAGAAAGAGAGAAACAATTTTTATTTAGTTTTTCATGTGGCTTTCGTTGCTCTGAGACTTCGTTGTGTACGTGGTACTGGGGTTTGAACTCACTTACTCGTGCGTGCCAGGCAAGTGCTATAACCACCGAGCCACCGCTCCAGCCCCCAATTTTTTTTTTTTTAAAGAGAGAGGGACAGTGAGAGAGAATCAATTTTATTTAGTTTTTCATGTGGCCTCTGTCGCTCCAACACTTCATTGTGTACGTGGTGCTGGGGTTCAAACTCGTGAACTCATGCATGCCAGGCAAGCACCATAACCATTGAGCCACCACTCCAGCCCCTGCTCACCCAATTTTAACAACTAGTAATTATCTGCCATTTTTGTTTCACCTGTTCTTCAACCCATTCTCCATCCCTCAGTGTATTAATTATCTTGCCATCACTGTAATAAAAAATACATGAGATAATCAACTTATAAAGCTAAAAAGTTTATTTTGGCTCACAGGTTTGGAGATTCCAGTTCATGATTGGCTGGCCCTGCTGCTTTGGACCTGTGATGAGGCAGCATATATATCATGGCAGAAATGCATGGTGGGAAAAAACCACTCACCTTATTGTCAGGAAGAGAGAGAGGAAGAAAGGAAGGAGGGGCTGCAGGTATGGCTCAATGGTAGTACAACGTTTATCTATTGTGTACAAAGCCCTGGGTTCAATCCCAAGCAGAGGAGGGGAAGAAAAGGAGGGGACCAGAATACAATAATCCCTTTCAGGAGGGCACTCCCAATGACCTAAAAGCCTCCCAAAAGGCCCCACCTCATAAAGTTTCCATAGCCCCCTGGGGACTAAGCACCACCCTGGGGGCCACGCTTTTAACATAGGGCCTTTGGGAACTCTTCTTCATCCAACCTGTAACACTTAAGTTTTATTTTTTTTTTCCCTTAAGGCAAAACACATTGAAAGACACAGCTCTTCACCGGGTGGTGGGGCATACCTATAATCCCAGGAGGATCACATATGCAAGGCCACTCCCAACAACTGAGCAAAACTCTGTCTAAAAGTTTTAAAAATTGTTTTTGATACTGGGGATTGAACCCAGGGCCACTCTATCACTGAGCTACACCCTAACCCTTTTTATTTTTTATTTTGAGAGAGGGTCTTGCTAAATTGCCAAGACTGGCCTCTAACTTGTCGATCCTCCGGACTCAGCCTCCCAAGTCTCTGGAGTAATAGCCGTGCACCACTGAGCCCAGGCTACAAATTAAAAGTTTTAAAAGGGCTGGTGATATAGCTCAGAAGTAGGAATGCTCCTGGTTCAATCCCTATACTGAAAAAAATATTCTTTAAAAAAAGGCAGAGATCCTAAGTCTACAGTTTGACAGATAAAAACATCCACATGAATGTTACCACTTTTA
Organism: Aplodontia rufa; assembly: GCA_004027875.1. Classification (NCBI taxonomy): domain Eukaryota; kingdom Metazoa; phylum Chordata; class Mammalia; order Rodentia; family Aplodontiidae; genus Aplodontia; species Aplodontia rufa. The sequence goes on from PVKS010040541.1 coordinate 11,092, forward strand.
AGAGTAGGGTATTTCCATCCACCCCAGGAAATTCTCTCTGTTCCCAGATGATTGTTCTTCCTTCTTCAGAGGGGACCACTTACCTGATTTTTTCCCACCATAGGGTCCTGTTGCTTGAAATCACACGGTATGTGTTATTTTATGTCGGCTAGTCTCACTCAGCAGAATGTCCCTAAGATTCGCCCATGATTTGTGTGTCAGTAGTTTGTTCCTTTGTATTGCTCAGTAGTTTTCAGCTGTATGAATGTGCTACAATTTGTTCATCTGTTTTCCTTTTGGTGGGTACTTGAGTAATTTGCTGTTTGGTGATCAGGGCTTAAAGGTATATGAACATTCTTTGTACGAATTCTTCTTCTGTATTCTATTTAATTCCTTTACTAGCATTGAAGTGACACTGTTTTGCCTTTTTCAGTCCTGTTGCTCTGGGGATTACAATATGTCTTACTGACATTCTCACAATTTAATTAGAGTTAATATTTATAATACTATTTTAATAACTTTACAAAAATGCTGCTGCAGAACAGCTCCTATTTCCTGCTTCTGCCCTTAGTGTTACTGCCACAAATTTTACATCTATACATCTTCTAAATCCCATATAAAGTGTTATAACTTTTAATTAAATAGTCTTTCTAAAAAACTAAGACAAAAATAACAGATCGTTGCAGGGCGCAGTTGAAGGCTATGCAAATGTGCTGTTTCTCCTTTGATTTCACCCCCCCCCCCCCGTTTTTACACTCGTCGATGAGTCCTGCGCAGAGCGGTGTCTAGGGGTCATTTTCTGCTCTGTGCCAGCCCTCCACGGTTATTCTTTGGAATTCTTCGTGGAAGATTCCTCCCCGGAAGGTTGCACTTCGTGCACTTGACAGAACTGAGAGTTGCCTGGAGGAACTGGTCAGGCAGCTTCTGGGGGTCTCTGTTTCCAGCGATGATTGGCGTGCGGGTCAGCAAACCGAGCGGCGAAGCCCCGCCCTGAATGTGGGTGGCACCGCCCAATAGGCTGAGGGCCCCGATGGAGCAAAAGCGAACAGGGGGCTTGCGCATGCGCTCCCAGCTCTTCTAGTGCTGGTTCCGCGTTTTGCTGTTGCCATGAGCGGTGCCGCTCAGACTCCAGGGTCTTCAGCTGCGAATGCAGTCTTGCACCCGGGATTATCCACGCCTTCAGCCGCAGGCTGGGGCTGAGGCACGGGGCCCTTCTGTTCTGAGGGTCCAGTCCTTGTGTGACAAGGCAGTTAGCCTAAGAGACTCCGTGTCTGCACTCTAGCTGATCTCCCCAGGTTATGGAAAGTCCCAAGGTATAGAGTCCCAAAGCCTCCTAGGTGGTGTGAGTCTTACAGAATGCTCTGTAGGCATTGGGAACCAGGACGCGATTGCTCTTGTTCCACCAAGTGATGGACGTAATTGCATTCTTTGGCTTCTGGAAATGACCCTGCTTTGTGCACCTGCAGATGCCCTGCGCCTAGGAGGATATGATTTTTGCCTTTATAAGACCCTGCAAAAAGAGGGTCCGGACTGCACCCCAAACAGCGTTTTGCTGCGGAGACAGTCACGGGCCAGCTAATAAAGACTCTCCATTTGGCTTACATTGGTCCCCGCTTGAGCTCTACTGGTTACCTTGCAACACTGGAATTGAGCAGCTACTTGTTTCTCTTGACTGGCCAGCCTGCAGGTGGCAATTGTGGGACTATCTAGCTTCTGGTGTGTACATCAATCTAATAAATGCCCTTTTATCATAATATATACATCCTGTTCATTTTTCTCCGGAGAACCCTAATACCCTCCCCCATGGTGCTGGGGACTGCACATGCTAGGCAACATCCCCCAGCATCTACCTGAGCTATGTCCCCAGAACCCCTTTTTCTTGTAATTTTAAGTTTTGAGACAGCGTCTCCCTAAATTGCTGAGGCTGGTCTCAAATTTTTAATCCTCTGCCTCTGCCTTCTGAGTAGCAGGAATTACGGGTGTATGCCACCACGCCCAATCCGTTCTTTCTAATGCATTTCATTTCTGTATGGATATCCCCCCGCCTCTGGGTTATAATCCACTGTTGCCCTTCCTTGCTCAGATTTGGGCCGTCCTGTTGGCTCCTTTAGACGTGTCCTCACCCCAACCCCTTCTTTTAAAAGCACTTTTTTTCCTAACACTACAAAATGCTTTAGGCACATCTTGTATTTTCTTTCAGCAACTACTGATCATTTCCCATCCCTACCATCCTGCTTTTTCTAGAATGTCATGTAAGTAGAATCATATCACCTGTGTAGTCTTTTGCACCTGGCTTCCTTCACTTAGAGAAATGCCTGTAAGATTTATGTATGTTGTATGAATCAAAGGTTTGCTCCTTTATTGCCACTGAGAATTTTTGTATGCGTTAAATTTATAAGAAACTGCTAAACTGTTTTCCAAAGTCAATGTCTCATTTACACTCCCAGTTCTAGTTTCTCCAAATCCCTATTATTTGGAAAGGATTTTATTCAGTATTTGCTGTTTCATTTCAAGTACTGAGGATTGAACCCAGGGGTGCTCTGAGCCCCTCTAACACTGAGCTACATCTTCAGTCCTTTTTTATTTTTTGAGGCAGGGTTTCACTAAGTTGCTGTGGGTTTTGCTAAATTGTTGAGCTAGCCTCAAACTTACAACCCTCCTGCCTCAGCCTCCCAAGTTGCTGGCGTTACAGGAGTGCACCACCGTGCTCAGCTTGCAGTTATATTTACTTTAGCAATTCTGCTAGGTGTGTGGTTCCACATTGTGTATTCTGCTTCATTTCTGAGAGTTCTGCTGAGAACTCTTTCCAGAAGTGTAGAATGTCGTGTTGACATTTGTTTTTTCTTTCTGCACTTTAAAGATGTCATTCTGCAGTTGATTTGTCCCTATTGTTCATATATCCATTATTCACATGATTTCCCCTCGGACGTGATGTGTTGTTTTTCTCTGTTTTCAGAATTTTTAAGAATCTTTTCACTACCATGTGCTTAAGGAATGGTTTCATTTGTCTTCTTCTTGAGGTTTTATGACTTTGTATCTAAATATTTAGGTTGTCTACCAGATTTTAGGAGTTTTCAGATATTATTTTGGTACTTACTTTTCTGTCTCATGTAACTTTTCTGTCTCTCCTCTCTTTCTGGTACTGAAGCATCCCACACATCTCTAAGATTGCGCTCATTTTCTTCAAACTTTTTTCACTCTTTTCCTAAGAGTGGATCATTTCTATCATTCTGCTGATGACTCAAAAGTCACTAGGGAGATAGTCAACAATGTGGCATAATCTTTACCACCCCAGAGTCAAATAATACTTACCCAGTCATTTAATTCTGAAAACTTCACAATCTTATCTACATATATAGACATTTATATCTGATATAGGGGGACATTTAGAAGAATCTAGAGACAGGTGTGGGCAACGTTGGAGTAACTATGGTTTAATATCAAGTGCACATCATATTGTTACTTTATATACATTTATGGTTGTACAACAACTCAACTCCTTAATAAAAAAGTCACTTTCAAACATTATCAACTTCCTTTTCGTTCTTTTAAAATAATCTCTATTCTCTGCTCCATTTCTACAACTGTTCATTCATTATAAGAATATTTTTCATTACTTCCACAAACACATGTATGACAGCTGCTTTCAAATTCTTGTCTTCTAATTGCAAATGAACAATTTGGGGTTGATTTATACTGTCTGATTCTTTTGACCTTGTATATAAATTATGTTTTTCCCCTTTCTGTTCGTGCTAATGATTTCTTTTATTATGAACTAGATACAATGAATTACAGTTATAGAAACACTGGATTTTGTTGTACTCTTTTAAAGAGTTTTGATATTTTTCTAACAGGGACTTATCTTGGCTAGACTCAAACTCCAGCACCCGCCTCTCCCCTACAGTGGGCACAACTGAATTCAATTCTTCCAAATGCTGTTTTTACACTGGGCCTCCTGGGACCAGAGATATATATATATATATATTTTTTTTTTCAAAGACATCCTCCCCAAATATTTAGGAGAAATCTTAATGTACAATTTGGAATTGTCCCCTTTATGGCTCCTTCCCTTACAAAAATTCCTCCCCAAGCTTTCCAGTTTCTCAACTAGCCCCAAAATATACCCTTTGATTCCATAGGGAAAACTGATTTTCAGCCTGTCGGGGCCATGTATAAATTATGAACGTACTTTTTAATTTCCTTGAGCCCTGTCATTATTTGGAGGATTGTTCCGCTACCCTTTTGCTGTTTATTTCTAGTTCAATTTGATTGCATTCTGACACCTTACATTCTATGGTTTCATTCTTTTAAATTTGTGGCCGTGATGAGCATGCAGCGTGAGCTTGAGAAGGTGTGTTCTGCAGTTGCTGGAGGAAGTGCTGGAGAACGGCAGGTGAGTGAGGTGCTGTTCAGTTCAGCTGCGACCTTGCTGACTTCCTCTCTGCTGGATCTGTCGATGACTGATAGAAGATTGTTGAAATCTGAAACCAGCGTAGTGAAGTCACCTATTTCTCTTTGCAATGCTATCCATTCCAGCCTCTTATACTTTTAAATTTTTTATTCATGCATTAGAGTTATAAGTAAGAGTGGGGTTCATTCTGACATAATCATACATGCTTGGAATATAATTTTCTCCATTTCAGTCCCCAGAACTTCTTTCCCTCCCCTTCTCTCTCTCTGTACTTTATTGGTCTTGCTTCTATTTATTTATTGTCTTTTTAAAATTGGTGCCCTATAGCTATTCATAAAGGTGGAACTCACTGTGGTGTATTCACATATGTACACAGCATAATTTGGTCAATTTCATTCTGCAGTTCCTCCCTTTTCCCATCCCTCCTCCTTCCCCTCGATCTGCATCCTCTACCCTGAACCAGGGAGATGGCTACCACTGAACTGCATCCCCAGGTTTATTTTTAATTTTGAAACAAAATTTCCCAGGCTGCCCTCAAACTTGTGATCCCCTTGCCTCAGCCTCCCTCATAGCTTGGATTACAGGTGAGTGCCAACATGCCCAGCTTCATTTTCCCACTTTTTTTTCTTTTTTTAAGAGAGAGGGACAGTGAGAGAGAGAAAGAGAGAATCAATTTTTATTTAGTTTTTCATGTGGCTTTTGTTGCTCCAACACTTCATTGTGTATGTGGACTGGGGTTCAAATCTGCCAACTTGCACATGCCAGACAAGCACCGTAACCACTGAGCCACTGCTGCAGCCCGTTTTCCCATTCTTAGGAACAATTTCAAAGGCCATATACTGTGGTGTTCAAGAGAAAAGCTGCCCAAACCATCTGGAGAATTGTGGGCTTTCCTCTTCAGAGTCACAACGGACACCCACATTCTCTGAATCCATATACCCTCGGGACTGATGAATCAAACGGCTTTGTCCCCAAGCATCTTGGGTCGCACAGAACGCATGGAAAGCAGAGAGTCTCTGCTTCTCCAATTGTCTTACTTAGAGTACTTTTTCTTTCTTTCATTCTTTTTAAGAATGGCTCTTG
>PVKS010040542.1:0-16569 GCA_004027875.1 Aplodontia rufa
TTACATAGTGAATACCCATATACCATCTGTTAGATTCAATGATTCTTTCCTGTGTTGGCTATATATATATAATATATATATATTATATATATAATTATATATTATATATAATATATAATTATTGTATATTATATAAAATTATATAAATTTTTATAATTATATAATATATAAAATAAATATATATAATTATATATAATTTATAATTATATAACTATATATTATATATAATTATCTATCTATATAGATAATTATATATAGATAGATAATTATTTATCCATTATTTACCTATCCATTTATTGATTTGTCTTATTTTTTATGTATTTCAAAATAATTTGCAGAAGACATCTGTACTTATCGGCCTTAAAACTTCTCATGCATAGTCACAAAGATTCAGTATTTATATGTTTTAGGTAAAATTTACATATGGCAAAATAAACAAATCTTAAATGTACCACTTTAAGAGTTCTGAAAAATGCATATATTCATGTGACCCAAACCTCTATCAAGACAGAAGAGAATCATCACCAGAAAATTGCCTCACCAACCCCTTTCCTAGTCAGTTCCTTATCCCGACTCTCAAAAGTACTGACAGATAGGATTTTTGCCCCTACAGATTAATTTTGCTTGTTGTAGAACTACATATAAATAGAATCATACAGTTTATACTCTTGTCCATTGCTTCTTTGACTCAACATAATATTTTTGCTATTCATTCATGTTACTGCTGAATCAGTAACATGATTTCTTTTCATTGCTGATTAATATTCCAGTGTGTGACTGTAACACTCTTTCCATTCTCCTGTCAAAGGATATGTCCAGATTTTATCTCTTTTTCAACATTTCATTAAATGCATGTCTAAACATAACTAGACTCTAGGCATCTAGTTTGCTTTCAATCCTTATGCTACTGTGTAACATGATCCAAAAAAAAAATTATAAAAGATCACAAATTTTGTAAAATAACTCGTCTCTGAAATGAGTTTTTCATATTTTTGCCTTTCAACTCCATTTACTTATTAAGATGCAGTCCCCTCTCTTATAACCCAGTGTTCTGGAATTTGTCTCAGCAATAAGGGAGAAAACCAACTCAACATATTGCTATTTAACTATACATATACTTTTGATTCATAATAAATCCCAGAACTAAAACAACTAAGTAAAAAATTTTACAAAGCAGAAAGCAAAAAACCAAAAAATTAAATCTATTCTGGTAGAGAATTTTAAATTTAACTTACACACTCTTAAATATTTTGAGTCCGAAGTCATCATACTCTGAAAATACCTTTCATGACCTTTTGAAGATATGACATTTATCTACATTATAATTTAAATTTTAACATATGAAATCATAGTCCACTGTCTTCCTATTTCTCATTCCCATATCCTTTGTTCATTAGGACCTAGCAGTTACTGCTTTCAAACCAATTCTTAATTTTGTATTCCTTCTGCCACATCCATACCTCAGGCCATTTTTCCCTTCTTCCTAGACCACTACCATATCTCCCTAATTTTCATTCATATCTAGTCTTTACCATCTCCACACACTTACCCTCACTGCTTAATCTCCCTAAAATCCTACTTCATCTTATGTGCCTGTACAAAATTCCTGAGCAGTTCATCAGTACCTATAAATTTAAGTTTCAGTTCCTAAACTAATATTCAGAGAGCTGCTATAGAATCTGTCCTCAGATCTGCTCATTTCTTCCTCTTGCTGTTTTTCCATATGAAGCAAACTGTTCCACTTTCTTTTCTCTAGTCCCGCGAGACAGATATATATATATATATATATATATATATATATATATATATATATATATATATATATATATATATTTCCCCCATACTAGTGCCCATGCCATTCTTAACATCTGAATAACTTTTCCTTATCTGTCCTCTATTCTGCTTCCTTTAAAGTTCCAACTACAGGCTTATCTATTTATCAAATTCTTTTTAATCCACTCCCTCACTAATCCACTATAGTCAAGACACCTCTTTTATGTGCAATAAAATGGGGCATAAAAATATAATCCACAATAGTCTCTCTCTTTGGACTCCTTAGCATTTTTTGGCTTCTACCTTATATGGGTGTATTGCTAATTATGTTTACAAGTCCATCCTTATTTCACCTATGTTATGAAATTCTTTAGTGATGCACTTGTATCATTTACTTCTTTGTTTCCCCCACTATATCTATCCTGAAGCCCTACATATACTAGTTGATTGAGGTTTTTTTCTTTTTCTTTGTGGTGCTAAGGATTGAACTCAGGGACTCACTCATGCTAAGCAAGTGCTTTACCACTGAGCTATCAAACCTGGCTCAGATTAATAATTTTTAAGCTGATTCACTTTTGTAACTGAAATAAAAAACTGTCCTTGTTAAGAAGCATTTTTTGCATGTGTATTCTTATGCTGTAGTATCTCTTAGACCTAAGTCATAAAAAATCAGATGCTTAATGGATTTATATTTCCACAATAGATTTATATTTCTATCTTACATTTTTTATGATGTTTGATATTATCACTTGTAGGTTGTAAAATGGCTAAAAGGGTTAATTAGTCTGTAATAATTCATGTAAATTTACAAAGTAACTTTAAAAGGCTTTGGTGGGGTTGGGGATTTAGCTCAGTGGCAGAGCACTTGCCTAGCATGCGCAAGGCCCTGAGTTCGGTCCTCAGCCCTAAAAAAAATAAAAAATAAAAAATAAAGGCATTGGTGTTTTGTCCTCCATTTATTACATTTGTTGTAAGGACGTGGTTTTAACTTCTTCAAGAATGCATTAAGTAAGAATCTCACAATGATTTCCATAAATGTGTTCATAATTACAAAGTCTTTTCTTCAAAATGTATGATACAGTATCCCTGCTTTTCTGTGGTTTCACTTTCTATGGCTTTAGCTATCCACCATCAACCACAATCTGAACATATTAAGTAAAAATTTTCAGAAATAAAAATTCACAAGTTTCAAGTTGTGTGCTGTGATGAAATCTCACACCATCATCCTCAATCCCACCCAGAACTTGATTTATCCTTTTATCCAGCATACCCACACTGAACACCCTACATACCATTCATTATCCAGTAGCTGTCTGGGCTATCAGTTTGACTGACATGACATTGCAATGCTTATGTTCAAGTAAACCTTGTTTTATTTAATGATGGCCCCAAAATGCAAGAGTAGTGAGGCAAAGTCAGCACCAGAGCATAAAACATGGAAGGCCAGATTAACTTTGGTATTATATGACAACAGTAAACAACACAGCAGGGAAAAATAACTTATTCAGGGTTTGGTATTATCTGCAGTTTTAAGCATCCACTGAGGGGTCTTGGAACTTATTGTGCATAAGGTAGAGGTACTCTATTTTTAATTAATATTTTCCCTAAGAGTTATTGTCACAATCTTCTGATCTATAATTTAACTTTCTAGTTATAAATCAAAAAATTCCCACCTGGCCTAAAGTATATTTATATAAAAAACCAACATAATATTACCTACTAGTGTAAGTCAAAATAAAATTCCCTATTAAATCCCCTGCTTACTACCCCAATTAACTGTTGCTATTCATTCTAAAGTTATTAGTTTTCCAACACAATTTAAATGACTTCCACTGAGTATATCAGTTAGAATTGGAGTACTAATGCTGTGTAAACTCTGAGCTGTATAAATGATTATTTACATATATTACAGCACTGACTGAAGTGTTCTGCACTTTGAATAAAATAGGTAAAGGAAGCAAGGTCAGTTAGTCCCTAAGAGACTAATTCTGTGCAAAATGAACAAGATCTTGGCCTGCAGGGAGATAGAGAGAGATTAAGAAACCACTATAGGATGTGGAGTATGAGAAAAACTTTGAGAAATTCTCAAAATGTACTGGCATAGGAATTAGATACATGATACTTTCACAAAATTTCTTTAACAGTAAACCGTAACCTCTACAAGAGATACTTCATCTATGAAAAGGTATAAGACAGCATATTCCAAGGCATTATCTTTATAAGAATTTAGAAACTTACTCTATGGTATTTTGTCACAAAATATAATAAGATATGCTTACCTTCGACATGATGAAAAAATTCCTAAAAGTAAAAGTTATATGATAGCAAAGGCAAGTCAGATAAACTCTCTCAACTTAATAGGTTTCAAAGAATAATTTTCTCTCTTAAAGTGGATGGAAATTTGTCTCACATTATCTTTACCACACAGGTTAAAAATATCTGTTTCATACGTGGAAGGTTTCTTTTGAAAAAAGGTCAACCTGAATGTAGAATAGTAATTACTAGAGGTTGGGGCACAGGAAGGAGGGGGAATAAAGGGAGGGGGGACTTGATCAGTGCACACTGTATGCATGTTTTGAAATACCACACTAAACACTATTAATATGCATAATTAATACACATTAATCAAAAGTACAATAAAATACTGAATAAACTTGATAAGAACTAGATCCTCTAAATTATCATATTCATATTAAATAATAAAGATATGACTGACGGCATGCTAAAAAATGCTTTTAACTGCAAGTAGTGAAATCAACTTGATTGAGGTCATCAGTTTTTTTAAAAAAAAGAAACAACAGAATCAGGTAGCTAATGTAGTAGGCTAGCATGCTAAAGCCAAGCATGATTTTCTAAAATTTGTTTCACTTGTGTTATGAGTGTCATGTGCATTTAGATATATACTGCATGTATTTCTAAGTGTGGATCCTGGCCAAAAAAAATTTTTGAAAATCAATGGTTTAGACAACTTCCCAAGAACTAGAAATCTTTCCAGCATTATCTGAGACTAATAAATGGGTACTATCACCTGTTATATTAGCATACAAGGATATTTATTATTTGTCTTTGTTTTGTGGTAAGCCTTCGTTTAAATTGATTTTTTTTCATTTTAAAAAGATGAGGGGCATGAGGGCATGCAGAGACACAAGTGGGACTACTGAGACTTTTTTTCCCTAATAATACAATGTACTTCATAAAGAAGACTGATATAATAATATTTATAATGTACCATTTTAAAAATTACTGAAGCAAAGTTAAATTTTAAAGTTCTCATTGGAAAGGGGGAAAAGCATTTCAGAAACAACTGTTATTGCTCCCCTCAGGCACTTGAACCAATACTACCCCAGTTCCCAGGTAGTGTATCTTGTCAATAAATCTAGCCCTTAATTTACAGTAAGGTTTGCCTAGAGATAAAATAGACTACCTGGGAAGAAGAAAACAAAAAGAGTAGAAAGTGTGCTATTCAGAGTCACACACAAAGAATAAGTGACTTTTCTTTCCATCTAGAGAAAGTGGACAATTAACAGTAAGCAACACCTGGAAGAGAACCCACAGCTTCTGGAGGTTCTCAAGAGCCAAATGAGCACCTGGTATAGTGTGGTGGAGAGAAAAGGACATCGCTCTGAGAATGAGGAGGATGCGGCTGGAGAATTTGTCTAGGGAACCAGCCTTCTAACTGGTACTAACCTAATCCTCATATAGCTGCCAACTTTAGGCCAAAGACAACACCCCAACCATGTTGTTCAAGGCCTAGAAAAGATTTATTGAGATTTAGAAAAGATATACCAACAGCTGAGCCTCTCAGGTAGGATATAACAAGTGTTTGAATTAATTAAACCCTCAAAGTTGGGCTGCATTCCAAAAAGAAATCTTAGAATTTGCCTTGTGTCCAGATAGAATCGGATATCTAATCCTTAGAGAGTTTTATAAACCATAACCTAGTCATCCCTGCATTACTTTTTGTAAGAGTTACTGTCCTAGAAAATACCATTCAAGACTAAAGTTAGGAATCCTAGACCATGTGTACCCCTATTAGGAAAAGCAGAGTAATGGAGAAAATGTTCCTTTGAGGGATCTGAATTTACTAAGGAAGAGAATGTAATGGAATTGCTCATTGGGATATTAATTTACTTTTTTATTGTTGGCAAAAATATGAAAGCTACTTACATTTTATGTTTGTTTTCTTTCTGATTTGAAGACAGGTCTCTTTATCTCAAGAGCAATTGCCAGGCCAAATTAAAGATTCCTAAAGAGAACATTTCATCTTGGCTTTTATTTTTAAAAGCCTAGATTTTTTTCTTTTAAGAGAGAGGGACAGTGAGAGAGACAGAGAAAGAGAGGAACAACTTTATTTAGGTTTTCACATGGCCTTAGTTGCTACAACACATAGTTGTGTACGTGGTGCTGGGGTTTGAACCCAGGTCCTCATGCTTGCCAGGCAAGCTCCAAAACCGCTGAGCCATGGCTCCAGCCCAAAAAGCCTAGATTCTTGACTGGGGGGTAAGTGATGTGGGGTAATTCTGGTTTAAGAACAAATGCATATCAAATTGTTACTTTATATGCATTTATGATTGTACAATAACTCAATTCCTTAATAAAAAAAATTTTAAAAAGCCTAGATTCTCTAATGTTAGGGAAATAAAATACATATGCCTCTGAAAGGGACAGAGTCAGAAAAGAGGACTTCCACTGTAAGAACAATAGAAAAAAAAGTAAAAAGGAAGGGAAAATTCACCAAGATTAAGAGAGAAAAGTATGAATTCCAAAAGGAACAGAGCCCTAACCTCATCCCTCACAATTCCCCAGGAATCTGAAGAAGTACAGCCTGTCCATAAAAGCCCAGAAAGGCTCATCCTTAGCTCTCAGGATCCTGGCCTTGGCAGAGATTTTCATGTTTAAATAATGATATGAGGATCTGGCTCCAAGGGACCAGGTGAGCTTACGTAACCAGCATATCACCAGTGACCAGTGCAGACAGAAGACCCAGAGAATCTTTTTGAATGTCCCACTACTGAAAGACTCCCCAGGACCTTTTACAACATGATTTGGTGAAAGGTAGGAGGAATGCTGGTCCCAATCTAACAACTGATACTGACTTCACATGAAGGAACATTGGAATCTGATTTAAATTTTACTTCAGTATATAAATATCACATTTCTTCATGTTTCATCAAACCTGAGGCAAATATGCTTTATGATGGTATAGAAAATGGGGGACTTGTTGAAACATAAAACAAAATCAATATAAGATTATATATTTGTATCTGCATCTGAATTATAATTTTATTAAATTTCATATAGTGAACTAAAAATTTGAGCAACTCTGTGATGGACTATATTCAAAATAAAAGTTTCACAATATATAATATAGTCCCACTGATGTTTACAAAAATGATGTACTGAGCTCATAAGGTTTACCACTCCGCATCACCAATGGCTTTTGCAAATACATAGTCTCTCCCTCCAAAACACATCACACCATCTTTCAAAAAGAATTTCCATTTGTTCTTGCTTCGATGAATCTGTAGCGAGAAAAATAATCTAAATTAATTTAATAAGTTAAAAAAAATTACATTTATTTGAAATAGCAAATGGGTTTATTCTGACCCTAAAGAGTTCTTTAAAAGTAAGACTTCCTCAACATAGTTAATGCATTAATTCAACAAATATTTGAATTCCTTTATGTCAGATACTGTTTAAGGACTGAAGATGCATCTAGTTCCAATATATTATTGTTTAGGGCACTCAGGATATTTTACATGTATATATAGTCATCCCTCGCTGTCCATGTATCACAGGGTATTGATTCCACAATCCCTGCAGATATAAAAACCTGTAGATACTTGAGTCTCTTATATAAAAAGGTGTGTGTACATATGCATTTGCATATAACCTATACATCCTTCTGTATATTTTACATTGTCTCTAGATTATTTACATACCTAATATAATGTAAATACCTTTAATTAGTAATTATATATTATTTAGAGATTAATGATGGAAAAAAGTCTGCACATTTTCAGTACAGATGGAGTTTTTTAAAATATTTTCAATTCACAGTTGGTTAAATACACAGAAGATAAAACTGAAGATACTGAGGGACTACTACACATGATTTCATGTATTATGTTTATAAAAGCATATATATATATACATACATACATCTATGGAAAATACAGGAAAAAATAACCTGCCTTTGAAGTACATTCTAATAGAAAGAGGGACAGAAATCTTATACGAAAATAAATTATATAGTATATTAAAATGTATTAAGTGCTACAAAAAATAAAATAGGAAATGGAAGATCACAAATATAGAGATGGAATTCCAATCTTAAAAAAGAAAGTCAGGTTAGGCTTCACATTTGAGGTGATACTTAAACAAAGACTTGAAGAAGGCAAGGGATAAAGCCAGGCAGGTATCGACTCAAGAGCACTCCAGGCAAAGAGGACAGAAGAGAAAAGTCCTGACAAGGGGCACACCTGAATTCTTCACGAACAGCAGAGTCCAGTATGTCTGCAAAGGAATGATGTAGCTAGTATTATAAGAAATGAAAAAGTTGTGTTCCAATGTGAAGAAGCAAGTTACAATAAAGCACCAAGCACAGTCAGAAGATACATCCTCAAATCTGTTAGATTCTGTTGGCTGTTCTTCAGATTTGATATAAAAAAAATAAAAAATCCTACTACTTTAAGAGGTAAGAAACCATAAAATCATTGCTACTATTCAAAAGTCTTAGAAATATGTGATCTGAGATCAAAGATAATATTTCAACAGCAGTAAATCACTCTGGTAGTTTTATCAAGTGACTACATTTTTTCTACAAATTCAATAATAGTTCAATATTAGGTATTTATTAATCTAGAAAACATATTTCTTTGCCTAAGGTGACAAATCATGATCATTTCCAGTGATGTTTAAAAGATATTTGATAAAACTCATGAATTTTAGATTTGTTTTTAACTCCAAAAAAATTACATGTTTTATGTCCTACACACACACACCACACTACACCACGCATCTCAGCTCAGACATCAGTGGCATGCAATGTGAAAAACCCTAAAAGCAATCCCATGGAAGTCAGAGCATAGATAAAGTTATACACTACTATTCAACTTTTAAACACTCTAGAGGTACTAGTTACTACAGACAAGAAGAAACTACAATTGGTATTTACCAATGTGAGTAGATAAAAGAAATAGAAATATAAAAACTGAAAAAATTTAAATTTGCAGATGCATGTCAAAACTCCAAGATATATCTATCGCTTGTAGGGGTGAAATATAGAAGAATCAAGAGACTGGGGTATGGGCAATGTGGGGATAATTCTAGTCTAAGAACAAATGCCTATCATATTGTTACTTTATACGTATTTATGATTATATAATAACTCAACTCCTTAAAAAATTTTAAACTCTGAGATAGTCAATGAAAAATACTAAATAATAAATCAGTTTGATGCAAAATTAACATGTAGAAATCCATAGCCTTCATGTATACAAGCAACAGCTAAAAGACACAGAAGAGCCTATTTTACCACAAAAATCAAAGAAATAAAATAGCTAGGAGTAAATAAGAAATATTTGACCTATTGGCATTATTCAATACTCTTTTTTTAAATATAAATATTTCCCTCATTTGATTTCTAGAACACTCTGGCTTTTCACCTCTCTGGCCACTCTTTAATTTCCTTCACTGATTCCTCCTTATCTTTCTTACCTCTCAGTTTATACCTGAACCCTGTTTCTGCTTATATTCACTCTTGGTGATACTAGTTCTCATGACTTTAAACACCATCTACATGTTGATGATAAAATTTCTATCTCCAGATCGCACTTCTTCCCTTAATTCCTGATTCTCATTCCACTACTTCCACATTTCCTGAATGTCAAGTGGACATCAGAAGCAAGTTTAAAACTAGGATATCCTTTTCCCCAAAACCCACAGTCTTCCCCATCTCAACGAGAAATGGCCACCCACTGTTCTCAGGTAAAAAAAATTATTAAACATTCTTTACGCCTCCTACTCAGACCCCATAATGAGATCCACCAGTACATGTTATTCTACTACAAAGAATATTCCTATTCCAACCACTTGTAACACTTCCAATACTATCACTCTAGTCTAAGCCTATGTCTTCTCTTGCCTGGATAACACAAAACCTTGTAACTAATTTCCCCATTTTTACCCTTGCACCCCTATCTTTAGTCTACTATGAACATGATAGCCAGGGAAGTTCTGCTAAACACGTAAGTTTATCTAACATAAGTTAGATATCATTTCTCTTCTCAAAACTTTGTGTTTCCCATCCAAAAATTAAAGTCTTTATAATGAACTGCAAGATCTCTCTCTTCCTCTCACTTACTGTTCTAAACTCCTTTCTGTTCTCCAAACACAAAGGCATTCTCCTACCTCATAAGTTTTGTATTTGCTCTTCCCTCTGCTTGGAATGCTTATACCCAAATATACTGACAATTCATTCCCTTACCTCTTTCTGATTCTCAGCCTATTATATTTTCAGTAAGTCTGTCCCTGGACATTCCATCTGAAATTGCACCTATTTCTCCCCAACATCATTAAAATACCAAATTTTGTGATTTAATGTCATCTCATTGAAAGTTTTATTTTGACCAGACAAGTTGACCCTTGGTTAATACTGAAAAATAGACAGTAATATCCATGATAACTCTGGAAAATAATGTCAATAAATAAGGACTAAGCCTACCAGTTATCAAAAGTATCAATAATTAAAGCAATGTAGTATGAACCTATGGATAGACAAACCAATGGAACAAAACATAAAATCAACTAGATCAAAACATTTCAAAATTTAGTAGATGATAAAAGAATTTTATCAGCATGGACAAAACAAACTTTTCAACAAATGTTAAGAAAACCAGGTACTCACTTGAAAAAAAATGTTGAACCATGTTATATTATATATCAACATAAATACTGAATGGATATAGACTTGAATATTAAAAAGGAAAACCACAGAAATACTAGAATAAAACATGAGTGAATTCTTTAAAATCTTGAGGTAAGAAAAAAGTTCTATTCATGAATCAAAATACAGAAGCCATAAAATTAAAGATATGCAAATTTAACATCAATGAAAGCAAAGGACTGAGGAAAAATTACTTCCATGTATAATAAAAAAGCTAATAATATCCCCCAACATGGTATGGAACTTTTAGAAATCACTGAGTAGGAGACCAATAATCCAAAGTTTTAAAAAGACAGAAATTGCTAGGTGTGGTAGCACATGCCTATAATCCCAGTGGCTTGGGAGGCTGAAGGAGAAGGATCACAAGTTCAAAACCAGCCTCAGCAACTTAGCAAGGCCCTATGTAACTTAGTGAGACCCTGTCTCAAATTAAAAAAAAAATTAATGGTCCAGGGAGTGGCTCAGTAGTTAAGTACCCAATCCCCAGTATCCAAAAAAAAAAAAAAGACAAAAGTTGTGCTCACTTCAGCAGTACATGTACAAAAGTACTGAAAAGACAAAATTTATGAACAAGCAGGTCACAAAAACTAAATATAAATGATTCTTAAGTACATAGAAAGTTAAAAATCCCACCAACATATCTTTTGTCACCTTTCATAATAATAAAGATCCAAATTTCTTTTATCATACTCTATTGGTAAGGCTGTAGGAGACACATCATTCTCAAACACTGTATTGGAAATATATACTGGAAAACACCCTTAGAGAACTCTGTGGCAATGACTAAACAAATGCATTTGCCTCTGACTGAGTTATCCCATTTCTGGGGATTTATGTAACAAATATATTTAGATACACATGAAATGTCTTATCTATATGGTAATTCAAAGCAAAAGACTAAACCATAATATTCATCAGAGAGAATTAAATAAATTTTAAAATTCCTGTAACGGAATATTATACAACTCTTAAAATATTAACATGAGGGGCTGGAGCATTGGCCAGCGGTTACAGCGCTTGCCTTGCATGCGCGAGTGCATGAGTTCGAACTCCAGCACCACATACACAATAAGAGTCAAGGAATGAAGGTCACATGAAAAACTAAATAAAAATTGCTTCTCTCTTTTTCCTCTCTCTTACTGTCCCCTCTTTCTAAAAAAAAAAAATTAACATGAAGAAAGTGTCCTTATATAGAAGGAGTGGAGAGAGATATTGTTAACAGTAGGAAGCAAAGGTTCAGAGGTTCAGAATGCAGTATTGTCTGTGCTAACTTTTATACTTACACCTGAATAAAGAAACTCTACAAATATATTTAAAAACTAATAGAACTAATTACTTATCAAGTCAGGAACAGAGGAGCCACTCGAAGGAAACACATATAGTAAAGGAATGGGAACCAAACTTCATTGTATGTTTTGATTTTTAACCATATGTATGCACTATTTAAATGCCAAACTAAATATACATCTACAGAAAAGGAGACTGTACTACATACATTACAATTAATCGCTGTGCTAACATCTAAGAAACAAACCACCTATAAGAAGTTTACTAAACTATTAGATGAAGATATGGGCTACTCACAAGATTCAACATTCCACTATAAAGTGTCCCATTTATAGCATAGAACACTCTCATTCCTATTAAAATGCTTCATTTCACCATTAATTTCACCATCAACTTTTCCTGTAATATTCTTATTACTTTAATCTGTATACTAATACTAGACATTAGCTAGGTCTCTGAAATCACTAATTCTCACCCAGCATGTATACCAATAACTTCAATTAGCCCCTTTACATTGTACATGTTAATATTTTCAAAACTTTTCCTCAAAGAGTTAAGCTATATATTTTAAAAGATAAATTCTATCTGTTAATCAAAGAAAAACAAAAACAAACTTTAAAAGAAAAGCAGTGCTTCTGCAAACTTAAGGGGTTACAAATCACCTGGAAATCTTATTAAACATGCACATTTGGATCCAGGACTCTGGAGTGGTACTCAAAGTTCTGTACCTGTAACACTCTCCCAGGGAAACAGATCTACTGGCCTCTAAAACACACTGAGCAATAAAACTAAAAAAGACTACTGAGAATCCTTTTAATTTACTTGAATTTCATTCCATTCAATACTATTCTAAATAAATCAACCAAGGACAAGAACCGGAAGTCTTTCCTTTATAAAAATTTACTATAACAATATACCCTACCCTACTGTGACCTTATAAGATGCATTCCTTTCTACTATCTTCTGACATCATCACTCCCTTTAAAAAATATATTTCAATGGTTCCCCAATGCCCTGGTTTATATTAACTTTTTAGTACTGTTCTTAAAATATTCACTAATTAGAGAGTACTCTGAGACAACTAGAATTACTAATACTGTATGACTAATATCACCTCAATCTACTCCACAGGATAAGAAGCAAAAGACGAAGTAGGAGAAAACACTTTGAAAAATACAAAGCACTATGTAATTAATTATAAACTGTCTTCCACAATGCAACAAAGGATACTATATAATGTTCTAGACAATTTTTGTGAGACTTTAAAGAATGCATACATAATTAAATACATTATAATCTTTTCTTTGTAGGAGCTGATACAATGTTTATAAGAAATTAAAGTAAGTTTCAAACTAAAAACTATCCCTTTTCTGTTCTTACTTCCTCTTATGTTTATACTTATAAGCAGCTAAATTGTCATTTTCTATCTATATAAAATGTTATAGAGGAGAAAGTGACCTTATTTTTAGAAAAATATGATTTATTTTTACAGCAATTCACAACACTATCCTTTGTTTCCTTTAAGTATATGCTAACTGTGATTTTAGGCAGGAGGATGGCAAGTTTGAGGGCAGCCTCAGCAACTTAGCAAAGCCCTAAGCAACTTAATGAGACCCTGTCTCATAATAAAACAATAAACATGGCTGGGGATGTGGCTCAGTGGTAAAGTGTCTCTGGGTTCAATCCCCAGTAGCAAAAAGAAAAAAAAAATCCAAGATAAAAATAACCATTAGTTATCAGGGGAATGAAAACTGAAACTGCAATGAGTTACCATTTCATACAACCAGGATTCTTAGGATTTGAACGTCAGACAACAAGTGCTGGCAAGGATGTACACTGAAGCCCTCAAATGTTGCTGGTAAGAATGAAAAATAGCATAGCAATTTCTGAAAACAGCCTGGTAGTTCCATAAGCTATTACAATATGACTCATAAAATCAGCCCCCAGGTACATGTCAAGAAGAGGAAACCATATGCCTACACAAAAACTTGTATTTTAATGTTTATAGCATCATTGGTTATAACACCCAAAAGGTGATAATGCAGTTCAGGACATGCTACTCCCAAATATGACACCTTGGCATCTAAGAAACAAGAAAGCCTCTCTGACCTTCCTCTCACTGTTCTCCCCTAAAGCAAGCCATTAAAGAATTCTCTGATATTCTAAAACAGGTCACAAAATAGTTACACCAGAGCTGACCACACTACACCCAGGAGAAAGGAATTTCTTTATCTCTGAAGATACAGGGGCACAGAGAAAAATCTAAACAAACAGACTTTATGAAATTCCCCTTAGTTGGGGATGAAGCAGTGGCTCAGCAGTTACAGCACTTGCCTGGCATGCACAAGTACAAGGGTTCAAACCCCAGCGCCACGTACACAGCAAAGTCTTGGAGCAGCAAGGGCCACATGAAAAACTAAATAAAATTGATTCTATCTCTCTCTCTCTCTCTCTCTTTCTCTCTCTCTTTCTCTCTCTCACTGTCCCCCTCTTTAAAAAAAAAAGAAAAAGAAATTCCCCTTAGTTATTATCACAAGATTGTACCACTTTTTCCTCCAACCACAGTTCTGCACCACAATCGTCCCTATTATCTTTGTGTCTTTATTTCTAAAGGTTCCTTGCAATGTAAAATTTATCTAAAATAAATGTGCACACTTTTCTCTGTCTTTTATTATATGGTCTTAGTGACAATCCTAGTGATGGGTGAGGAAAAGATACTACTTTTTCCCTGTATGGTGGAAAACAACTTTTAGTCAGCTTTTTGTCACTGTTACCAAAATACCTGAGAAGAACAACCTGGAGGAGGAAAGGTTTATGTTAGCTCATGATTTAAAAGTTCTCAGCCCATCACTGACTTCAAGGCAGAAAAATAATGGCAGAAAAGCCTAGAACAGAAAAGTTCCTCAGCTCATGACAACCAGGAAGCATAGACAATGAAGCTCAAGCTGCAATGGAAAGTCCAGGAATTAAGAAATGCCAAGAATGTGGATTGTTAGCAAAGGAAAGCTGCAGGCAACAGCAGAGACAGCCCAAGAGAGAAGGCATATGGCCTACAATCATCAAGATAATAGAGGTAGGGGGCTTCCCCAAGTCCTTGGAGAACCATATGTCACTACCATGTGCCCTGGATGCTGAACTTGGAGCTAGAGAAATTAATATTTTCCCAACTGGGTTTTGCTCTTGCTTTGGTCCCATCCTATTTCTCCCTTTAGGGAATGTTTACTTTGTGCCATTGTTTATTGGAAGCATATAATAACCTGCTTTATTTCTATAGAGGCTCATAGCTAAGAGTTACCTTAAGTGGGAGACTTTGAACTTGGACTTCTGAGCAATGCTGGAACTATTAAAACTAAGTTGACACTCAAAGGTAATCTTAGCAAAATTTTTTAAAAGTTGATATAATCCCATGTATCCAATCAGACCACAATGGTATGATCCTAGCAATTAACAGCAAGAAGAACAACAGAAAGTACATAAACACTTGGAGATTAAATAATACCCTCTTAAATGAAGAATGGATCAAAGAAGAAATGAGAAAAGAAATCAAGAAATTCTTGGAAATGAATAAGAATGATGATACAACATATTGAAATCTACTGGACAGTATGAAAGCACTCTGAAGAGGTAAATTTGTAGCACAACGTGCCTTCATCAAAAATCAGGAGAGACCAAATAAACAAACTTATGCTCCAATTCAAATCCCTACAAAAAGAGGAACAATCCAATCCTAAATCCAACAGAAGGCAGGAAATAATCAAGATTAGAGCTGAAATCAATGAAATTGAGAACAAAAAATTCAAAGAATCAACAAAATAAGGAGTTGGTTCATTGAAAAAATAAATAAAATTGACACACCCCAAGCCAACCTCACCAAAAGGAAGAATGAAGAAAATCAACAAAAATTAAAGACAAAAATGGAGACATCATCACTGACTCAACTGAAATCCAGAGGATTATCAGAAATTATTTTGAAAAACTATACTCTTCCAAGTTTGATAATCTAGAAAACATGGACAAATACCTAGGCACAAACAACATTCCCAAATTAACACAGGAGGACATTGAAAATCTAAACAAACCAATCTCAGATAGCAAAATTGAAACAGCAATCAAAGGCCTTCCAAAAAAGAAAAGCCCAAGACCAGATGGATTCTCAGCAGAGTTATACCAAACCTTTACAGAAGAAATCATACCTCTCCTTAGTAAGCTACTCCATGAAATTAAAAGGTACAGAACCCTGCCAAATATGTTTTTTTTTAAGAGAGAGAAAGAGAGAATCAATTTTTATTGAGTTTTTCACATGGCTTTCATTGCTCCAACATTTAGTTGCGTATGTTGGGTGCTGGGGTTTGAATCCATGTACTTGTGCATACCAGGCAAGTGTCATAACCACTGAGCCACCACTCCAGCCCCTCCCAAAAACTTTTTATGAGGCAAAAATAACCCTGACACCAAAACCCAACAAAGGCACATCAAGAAAAGAAAACTATAGACCAATTTCCCTGAAGAACATAGACACAAAAATCCTAGCAAATTGCATCCAAAATCAAAACTAAAAAAAA
>PVKS010040543.1:0-16568 GCA_004027875.1 Aplodontia rufa
ACAGAGATAATCATCTTTATTTGCTTTTTCATCTGGGTTTTGTTTTTCTGGCACTCAGTTGTGTGCGTGGTGCTGGGGTTTGAACCTGGGTCCTTGCGCGTGCCAGGCAAGGGTATAACCACTGAGCCACTGCTCCAGCCCCTCAATTCATTTATCGTTAATGCCTCTCTTCAGTTATTTGTCCACTCCTCTTGAGGCCAGGTCAGAGGGATTGGGAGCTGTGGCTGGCCTCTGGTTTGTGCTGACACCAACTGATTGGTGACAGCTGTCCGAAAGGACACTGAGAAGCGTTCTAAGGTTGGATCCAGATGCAGCAGGACAGAGGACATGGTTAACTGCCAGTGTCTGCCTAGGGCACGGAAGACTCTTAAGCTTGTTCATCCCATCCATGATGTATTCTGGGTATCAAACTTACAGAAATGTCCCGAGAACCGCTCACATTTATCGAGGTCCTAGCACATGCATTACAGTGATTCTTTTTAGCTCTTAATTAAGAGTGGTTAAGTTTCATTCACAAGGTATGTGCAAAACCAATCTTGAAGGCTCACAAACAAACCATCCCTCTGTAACATGGCTCTGGCCTGGGTGAAGCTAGGGGTCACATTCAGGAGACCTGCACAGCAAAGAACAGACAGAGCTCAGCCTGCTGCTCAGCAGGAAAGTCCAAAAAATGAGAAGGCTTGGGTCCCGCGCTCGCCCTCACAATCAGTACCGTGCGTTAATCGATCCAACAAGCACCTACCAAACCCTTCACTTTTGACAGATTCCGTGCATTGGTTGAATAATAAGAGGATTCTGTTCTCAGATTAAGGGAGTTGTCCCTTGTTCCCTTGAGAAATTCAGTTTTCTGAGGTGTCATTCACTAGAGGCACAAGCTCATCCCAACTTGCATTCTGGGATCTATTGGTTATTGTTAGTACCCATCTTGTAGCAAATTAACTGAATAATTTGTTGTTGAATGCCTTTTACTGGGGTGTGGGCAGTACTGGGGTGGAGCCCAGGGCCTCACACGTGCCACACAAATGCCTTTACATCTGAGCTACATCCCCAGCATTTTTCTTTTTTTGGTACTAGAGACTGAACCCAGGGCTGCATAACATCTGAGTCAGAGCCCCAGCCCTCGTTTAGTTTTTGTTTTGAGACAGGGTCTTGCTAAGGTGCTTAGAGCCTCGTGCTGAGTCAAATTAGCCAAACTCAGAAACTCACAAGTCATACATTTTCTGTCATTTGTGGAAGCTAGAGTAAAATAAAAGAAAGGGGGAGGGAGAGGTAAGATTTTATAAAGAACTATACAAAAGCAAATTAATTGAAGAACTAACGTAAGTCAAGTAGAGAAGCAGAAGGGGAGAGGAGAGGAAGAACTGTAGGGGAAAAGGAAAAAATACATTTTGTACCTCTAGGAAGCTAAATAATGCCCACACAACCAATATAAACTGGAACTCTGTGTGTGTGTGTGTGTGTGTGTGTGTGTGTGTGTGTGTGTGTGTAAAAATTCAAAGGGTGATCAGCAGAAGCAAGGGGTCAGGGGATGGGAGGAAAGGGGAGAGGGGGACTTCTAGGGGGGATAATGGCTAAATTATATTGTTATATTGTGTGTACGTATGAATACCTAACAACAAATCCCACGCACCAACAAAAAAAGAAAAGAAATGGCAGAATGAAACGGTGCTCTTAATGAGATTCCTGACAGTAATTACATTTTTTTTTTCCTTAGAGTTTCCGGAAAATCATGCTGAGTTCCACTTTGGACAAGCATGAAGTCAATTTGCCAAATCTCTCCAAGGTTCACTGGTAAGTGAACTGGAAAAAAATTCATATTAAAACCGTAAAAGTCTACAAGTGCCGGAAGAGCTTAAAATCGTTAACTCATCAACTAACCAGGATGAACTTGGGAAAAGCTTGTCAAGCATGTTCCTTGTTGGAACCAGAGGGAAAAACTAGACAAGGACTTTACTTGCGGAGAGGACAATTCAATGGTACGGTCAATATCCAACTCCTCAGGTAATGAGTGACTCTGGTTGTTTTTCCCAGTGTGGCCGAACAGGAGAGATCACATTTCATCTGCACATTTCCAGATGACTTCAATTAAAAGACCATGGAAATGGGCCACATTATGTGATCTTCGAAATGAATTGGGTAACTTCTTTTCCCATTTTGAGAAAGGTTTTGGAGTATCTGTAGCTTAAAAGTTAGCAGTTAAATTACCTGTGGAACTATACAGGCATGGACAAGATTGGCTACATGATCTCTAGTGCAAGATGAAAATTAGGGGCTCTTCATTTAAAAAAAGGGGGGGATTCCAATACAGAGGCACGAAAATATGAAGCCACTCGTAGGGCCTTTCTAAGCGCGGGTTCAGGTGACTGCCCAGATGAGGCTCCACACCCCTAGAGCCAGCCCCGCCTGGATCAGGATGCAGAAGTTTAAACTCTATGGTTACTGGTTTATTCATATTTGCTTTTGCTCCTTGGGTCAGTATAAGTAGCATTTCTTCCTTAAAAAATCATCAGTTTCATAGCTGGGAGAGGTGCCACATGCCTGTAACCCCAGCGGCTCAGTAGGCTGAGAAAGGAGGATTGCAAGTTCAAAGCCAGCCTCAGCAACTTAGTGAGGCCCTTAATAAGAGCAAAATCCTGTCTCAAAATAAAGTATAAAAAGAATTGGGGATGTAGCTCAGAGGTTAAGTGCCCCTGGGTTGAATTCCTGGTTAAAAAAAAAAGAACAGAAAATCATATTTATAGATTTTATTGTCACATGGTTACTTACCGTATTGTCTGTGACTTTTAGAATATTAATTAAAATTATTTTTTTTTATTTTTAGCATGATTTTTGTGCTCTGTGTGTCTCAGCATAACCCATGCTTTTAACTTCTTCAAAGAACAAATCTTTGATTTTCATTTTTCATTTCTTAATGGAAGCTTTTGTTTCTATCATTTCTTTTCTTCTTGCTTTTTGCTTATTCTTTTTCCATGATTTCCATAACCTTGCATTTTGAAATAGGAGTTGAAGTCTTTCCTTTCGAAAATCATTAATATCAAGGACATATTTTTAGTTCCAAAATTTGGGGTACAACTCACATGAGTGAGGAAGGAGCAGGAGCCTGGGGGTAGGAAGAGGCACAGGGTCACCCTCACGTCACTCTCAGCCACGACTGTTCACACCCAACTGTCCTCAGCAGCTTCCGCATCCCACGAGTCCTATGCAGGGCACACGTGCCATTAACCCCACAATTGCCCACACTCACAACTGTTGCTGCAGCCCAGTAATTTCTCCTGTAAATAAAACTTTTTAAAGCTACCCTTGTAAAATGCTTGATGAGTTGTTGAGTTCATGGCCATTAGTCACGAACTTCCAGTAAAACCTAATCACAAACGAGCATCCTGTCTGGGCTACAGCTTTGAAGTCACACAGGTCATTTCCACAACATCCTATTGGTAACACAGGTCTGCCCTGCCCAGGGTAGGAGGGGACCAACACCAGGGCTGGAACACCTGGTGAGAACTATTGAGGACCTCCACCGTTGCTCTCTACAAGGAGACGCTAACAACACAGGAGCACGTCAGCCGCTGGAGTGCTGGCCAGGTGCCAAGAATCCACTAAAGTCCCTGCAGTGTGATCCCACAGTGAATGCACAGCAAGAATGATACTGTCACCAACCCCAGGAGACCAACAAATAAGGAAGACACTTTCATAAAGTTTCTGCTTGGGAAAGAGGAGCCCAGGTATGAATCTAGGATTTTAACAGTAGAGCCCAAGCTCCTAAAAGCAACATATGGGACTTTTTAAAACAGAATTATGTAGGTCAGCAACTATCTTCAAAAAGCACTCCCTGTACATCAGGGTTTTCCCCATCAGTACTGAAGACGTTTAGGCCCAGATAGTTCCTTGCTGAGGGGAGCCATTCTGCATGGTAGAATTTAGTAGCCTCCCTGAACTCTATCCATTGGATGTCAATGGCGCCCACTCTCAGCTGTGACAACCAGAGATGTCACCAGACTTTGCCAAATGTCTCTGGTGGCACTAGAGGAAGGTGATATAACCTCTGGCTGAGAACTATGTTCTAGATCTCCCTGTGGCTAGGACTTTTCTCTGTTGAGGTACCATTAAAGTATACCGCAACATTTCACATATTACCTGTGACCTCCACCCACTGAAATGGGACTCTTCAAGGGAGCAGGTGCTGATTCCACAAACACAAATTGTCTCCCTGGAGACCTACATGCCTGCTTTCAAAATGCCTACATTGGTAGTCATAACCACTAATGTATTGGTGAATGAGTTATTAATGTTGGAGACTAAAATCTGCCCTGTGGATCAGCAATGGAACACAGAATTTGTGGAATTTGCTTTCTGGGCCAGATTAGGGTGATCAAACTGTGAACCACAGCAGCACCTGGGTGACTGATAACCCAAGGTGCGGTGGACAGAGAGCATTCCGCTTACCCACCCCAGGAGGAATTTCATCTGTCTTCAAAGCCAAGCGTACGGGATGCACCGGCCTCCATGCCAGTGTTCGAATTGCTCTGGGGATCATTTCTTAATAAGTATTCATCTTGGAATACAAACAGCTTCCATGGATCTTCAAAGTCAATTGAGAAAAATGAATTGTGACCAGGATATTACTGCTCAAATCATGTGCATAATTCAGTTCTAGGTAATGGCTTTGAGAAACACATCTGTCTCAATAAGTAGTGCATTTATAATTTATCACTGAATAACCAGGAGGTTCTGATTAATAAGGTGTAAGTACAGAGGAGGAGAACGCAGGATTAGTTTTCCTTTGCCTACCAGTGATGCCATGCACAGATGGGAGCCCTTCAGATTGCTAGCAATTTCTGAAAACATGCGGGCAGTTGAAGCCCCACGATGGGCCGTGGGGGCCATATGCTCCCTCTGGCTGTTGACATGAAGCTTTTCCACCGTGGGAGCTGGCTCTCTGTTAGTCTCGTTTGCAGCTGTTTTGGTGGGGGCCTCTTCAGTGCTGCCTTGGAGCAGAGCTGATGTTGCCTGTCTACCGCAGCCTCCTCCAAAGCCCACTTACACAATCACATCTTTTGCTTGATCTTGTAGGTATTTGATTTTTTTGCAAACAAGGCTTAATAAAGCATCCTGAGGAAATAAATTTATTGAACAAATAAAAAGCTATTGATCAAAGAAATACATCAAAGAGGGAGAAAATACAATCATCATCATAATGTTAAAAGTAGAGGAAAAAGAATAAATTTTGGCTATTAAGAAGTTTATTATGTAAAACTTAGCCAATATAACTCATAATACACAGAAAGGCACATTACTTTCCATGATAGGAATAGGTACGTTTTTTCCTTACTAACTTATTTGAAAAATTCACAATAATCTTAGAAACTCCAGTTAAAAATAATACAGTGATGGGGACTGGAGCGGTGGCTTAGTGGTTACAGCGAGTTCTTGCCTGGATTTTGTTGCTTCACTTCATTGTGTATATGGTGCTGAGATTCGAACTCACGTACACGATGAAGTTTCCAAGCAACAAAAGCCGCAAGAAAAACTAAATAAAAAAATTGATTCTCTCTCTTCTCTCCCACTATCTCTCTCTTAAAAAATATTAATAATACAGTGGTGCATATTATCTCATTATTCTTTTCTTTGCAATTAGACCAAAGTATTTAACTGCTTTTTATTTTGCAATACAAATTATGCCTGGTTCTGATCTTTTTTTTTTTCTTAGAGAGAGAGGGACAGTGAGAGAAAGAGAGAATCAATTTTATTTAGTTTTTCATGTGGCTTTCATTGCTCCAACACTTCATTGTATATGTGGTGCTGAGGTTCAAACTGTGTCCTCAGGCAAGCATCATAACCACTCAGCCACCGCTCCAGCCCCTGGTTCTGACCTTTGTAATAACATTGGTAATGATTTCCAAGATTACATTCACTTCTCTTTTTGAAGGTGTTTGCAACAATCTGCTTCTCCAATACCAATCTGAGAATGAAACAATAATGAACAAGAAAGGAGGATGGGAAGGGAAAGGAGGCAGATGGGATGGGAAGGGATCAGGGGAGGGAAGTGGGGAGAGAGGAGTCAGAGGGGACAGCGCTGATCTGCTGGCAGTTTACTGGGCTCTTTGCCAGGCACCAGGCACTGTCCTGGGACCCAAGGGTCCCTCCGTCACCAAAGTTGCAGACCTGGGGAAGTTAGTATTGTACAGCAGCGAGAGAGAGGAGCAATGTGCCCAGGCAGGAGAAGCACTGTGAAGGAAAGAACGCAGGGAAAGAAAGAGGAGCGGAGGACGGGATTGCTGTTTTAGGTAGGACAGGTGGGAAAGTGCTCTCTGACAAGGGGGCATTGGGGCAGAGACCTGGGAGAAAGGAGGAAGTAAGCCACGTACACCGCCCCCCTGGGAAGAGCATTCCAGAGCAAAAGTAGAGAATGCACAAAGGCCACAGTGAAGAAGAAAGTGCTGGCAATGAAGCAGAAGGTGCTGGGGTCCCTGAGCTAGGGCAGAGGGAACCTAGGAACAGGGGCAGGAGACAGAGTGGAGCTTGCACCTTATGCAGACGGGAGGGAAGCTCTGGGAGGGTGCTGAGTTACGTGCTCTGGGTGCTGCATACAGAGCAGGCTCCAGGGAGCAGGAACAGAAGCTCCCTGGGAGGCGATGCAGTGGCCCAGGTGCAGGGATCATGGTGTGAACCAGATGGGTATCAATGACTGTGAGCAGCGGAGGAACTGGGGATGTATTTGGAGATCGGGGCAAGCGGGATCTACTGATGCCTTTGCACATGAGAAAGGTGATCAGCAGCGACCATGGTAACCAGCTGCTCCTCCAACATGACCTCCTGCTCCTCATCCTCCTGCTCACTGAGCGCAGCCCCACACCACCCACTCAGGCCACTGTCATCACCCCTCTAATAACCCACGCTCATCCTGCCTGTGCAACTAGATCTCCTTTCCAGATCGTTCCACCGTGGGCTCCTTCTCCTTGTTCGGGTCTCGGGATAAGGCTCATGTCTTCAGACAGAACAGCCTCCTCAAATGTGGCAGCACCCACCCCTCGAAGCTCTCTGTAACATCACCCTATGTCACTGCCTTGTGACAAAGCACTAAAACGATTCTGTTATCTCAAAGAGAGTACAGCTTTCAGTTCACCTTGCTCACCTTCGTTCCCAGCATCTTAAACGGTGCCTTCGCCATAGTAGGGTCACCACATATTGCTTCTCCATGGATGGGTGAATGAGCGGCAAATGGCTTGACCCTGGACTTGCACACGCAGTACAAAGTTCTGACAACAGGAAATGCCAGTTAGCTGGTAACTGAGGACCCGGCCATGCAGCAAAGGAGAGGCTGAACAAAGGCACCTCTAGCCTGGAGTCTTCTGAACTGCCATTCATGACTCAGCTCTGGGAGGGGAGCCAAGCCCCTCTGAGCCTTTCCCAGCCACCCACAGGTACCACTACGGGATGGGAAACAGTTGGGAGGAACCTCATCCTCAACCCACCCTCTGAGCCTACACTGTGTCCAGGCTGCCTTGTGAACCTCCAGAAACACCCATATTTAGGTCTCACACCTTCTTTAGCACTGTAAACACAGCCACAGAGTGAAACCATCTCATCCACCCCTGATTCCATAGAACCCACTGCACATCAAAGAAAATTCCACCAAAACATGAGTGATCTCGTGTCCCTCACTACCACACCGCTCTGCATTCCACCCTAATTGGACACTTGGAGCCTGCAGTTAATGCTCTATTGGCAATTAAACCCCACAACAGCCTCGCCCCAATTATGAGTTCAGAAACTGTCAGCACACCACTGGCAGGTTTTTGTTTTTTGGTTTTTCTGGTTTTTAGTTTGTTTGTTTGTTTTGCTTTTTGTCTGTTTTATTTTGTTTAGTTTTGGTACCAGGGATTGAATCCAGGGGCACTTAAACACCGAGCCACACCCCCAGTCCTTTTCCTTTTTCATTTATTTTGAGACAGGGTCTCATTAAGTTGCATAGGACCTTGTTAGGTTGCTGAGGCTGGCCTCCAACTTGTGATCCTCCTGCCTCAGCCTCCTGAGCTGCTGGGATTACAGATGTCAAACCCAGACACCTGTAATCCCACCTGTAAGTTGCTCAGTGTCTGCAGCTGAGCAAGTTTAGGCTTCAAAGGTGTGAACCAACTCCTCCTTCCCATGAATCACTCACCCCTCAGTGTAGATCTCAGCACACCACAGGGTTCATGATACATGCTTTGTGTGATAGCCAGGAAGGGAAACTCCTCTTCTGAAACAGAAACCATTTTCTCTCTTCCCAATGAAAGGCATGATTTCTTCTTGTTCTGAAAATTGCTGCCCCTGTGGTTAAGACCATCTCCAGATCTGGAGGCTGGGAACATTATTGGTCAACGGTTTTCAACAGGAGCCTGGTTTATTTGGCAGATCAGCGGGCTGCCAGTCACTGCACAGCACTGACGATGGCTTTGCTTCATTCCACCTATAGCACAGCTCTCAGGAGGGGCCGAGGGTCACCTGAGCGCTACAACCAGTGCTGAGCACTGGGAATGACAGTGGAGCCATTGTCCTCTGAGAAGCGATTCATAATGCCGAAGCAAAGATGACATATGATTTCCACATCATTGCTTGGAACAGTGCTCCCGGGTTCTGTTCCCAATCCTGCGGCTGGAGGGGCCATTTCCTCTCCCAGCCCTCCTTCAGCTCAAGGGAGGAAAACTCAGTGTGCTGGGTTTAAGGGAGCAGGTTACAGGAATACGATCTGGCGTCAGGTTTGGCTGGATCCAGAGGATGAGAGGCTGTCACCTACAGTGTCTCCTTTTTCTCTCCACGTACATCTGCTTCCCTACGCTTTGGTTTCATTCTCAAGTGAGGACTCCATCAAACCTCTGCAGAAATGAGGTTCTCTTCCCCAAAAATTTCAACAAAAGTAGCAGAATTGAGTCTCAACTACAAACCAATCCCTAAGTTAATAACAGGCCAGATCAATGGATAGCTGGGGTGATGATTGGCCTGGATGGATAGAGGTAGGAGGGAGGGGAATGGGCCAGCCCTGCCTTAGGGAGAGACTGAACGGGAGAGAGATCGTTCCTCAATCAAAAATTGGGGTACCAAAACCGAAAGAGGAGCAAGTACCTTCATCAAGATCTTTCTGGTTGAAGGCTTCCAGGGAGAAGCTGCCAGTGCGTGGGGTGGACTGCAGGAAGGGACGGAGGCAGAGTCAGGAGTGCTCATTGGCTATCACCCAGCACTCCTGGGAGCCACGCTCCTGGGGCTCGGTGCTCAGGGGGACTAAAAGGGCCGGAGATTAGATTTGAGGAGCCTATGGCTCGGCTCTGTCTAAAGGGAGTAGGATCGCAAAAAGATGTTTGCATGGACAGAAGAGTGAACTTTTTAAAAATGGGGGGTGTACATACAAAGGGATACTGTTCAGCCTTAAGAGGGAGGAAATCCCGGGGTACGCAGCAGCATGGACGGACCTCGGCCTGATGCTGCTGGACGAGAAGTCGGTCGCAGAATGACAGGTGCTCCTCGTCCTCCACGAGGTGTCTAAAAGCAACCACTTAAACCGCAGGGAGCAGAAGAGTGGTCGCCAGGGGCTGGGGTCGGGAAGGAGCTGCTGCTGTGGCTTCAGCCATGAAGAATGAATTCTAGAGATCTGTGAGCAGCGTGGTGCCCGCACAGCAACTGCGCATTGTACACTTGACATCTGCTCAGAAGGCTCGCTCTGATGTTGAATGTTCTTACTACAACAACGAAGACCTTGCAGCAAACTGTGGATCTTAAAATACACAGAACCATTTGGCTCAGGGAAAAGCAGAGACAGAGGTTAATAACTGTAAGAACAGTAACAGCAACATGCATTCACTGAACATACACCATGTGCCAAACTACGTTTTTTTAGTACTGGGAACCAAACCAGGAGCACTGTATCAACTAAGCTACAGCCCAGCACTTTCTATTCTTTATTTTGAGACAGAGTCACACAAAGTTGCTCAGGGCCTTCCTAAGTTGCTGAGGCTGACCTTGAACCTACGATTCTCCTGCCTCAGCCTTCCGAGTTGCTGATGTTACAGGAGTGCACCACCATGCCCAGCTCCACGCACCCTTCCGAACGCTGCTGTGCACTCGCCAGGACCCCTCTGCCAGCTTTTTCAAGCTATCTCTCCTTTCAGTTGAGGGCACTGAGGCTCGCTGGGTGATATAACCCACTCGGTTATAAACCAAACACGCGTGGGGCATGCATAGGCGCCTGGAGACAATGGGACATGGCGTGCTCTTCCTTCTCGCTGGAACCCTCCATTTCATCAGAAGCACCTGCCTCAGCCCACCTGGGCACCTGTCTGGCTCCTACCCAGCCCTCAGGCCCCTCCTTCACTGTCACTGCCTCTAGGAGCCTTCCCTGAGTCCCAGGTCCAGGTGGGGCTGTCCTGCTTTAGCATTTACCCCTGTGCATTTTCCTGGATGCCATCTGCTCTGTCACCTATGAACCAGGGCCTCCAAAATAAGAGCCCTTCTGTTACCACGGCTCCTAAAGCCCTCGATCTTGGCACACACAGCTTCAAAATGATGCCCAAGGGAATGAAGAATGGGCTTGCTTCTGACAGCTAGAGAGAATACATCCTACCATGTTCCCCCAACATGAGCTTCTTTTCCCCTGGGAGGAAAGAATGAACACCCACATCCACGGAAGCAGAGGAATAAGAACACCCTTACACAGTGGTCCAACCTAGCCCAGGAGTTCCTTTAAAAAATGAACAAATTAAAATAAAGCATTTTAACTGACAAAAGGACTTTAAGCCTGACATGGTTTCTAGAAATTTCCTCTAAAGAAAAAGAAATTATTTTCTATTTAAAAAAAAGAAAACAGAAAGGAACAAAGGAGTGGAGTAGATCCTAAGCCCAGAGACGTCAACCTGCTGTCCTGCGGAATCCAAGGCCCACTCTGACCTTCCTGCAGAACCAGCCCACTGGCCTGGTCAGGCCAAGAAAGGAGGAGAGCTGGGAACATCAGCCAGAAGGGTGTAAGAGCCCCGCTCAGCACTGCACCGCCCCAGTCCAGAAGCCAAGCCAGCCCCAAGTTCAACTGTGGCCCAGGATCTCCGTCCCCAATAACACTGTGACAGAAGGAGCGGGCGAGCTCATCAGGAGCTTCATACAGAAGAAAACAAAAGTCCAAAGGAGGAAGATAGCATCCCACCGTGGTGGGACCAAAGTTCCTCACTGTGAGCGATGTCACAGGACACGTTTCCCACGCTGCTGTCACCCGCATGCTCAGCTGGCACCGCGCTGGACACATGTGGAAACGGCTTTCCTCATCCTGGTAATTTCAAGGAAGATCCATAAAAATAGCCAATAAAAAATACCCAAAGGGCCCACTCTAAGGGGAGGAGGACATGGAGGAGAGACTTGGAGAGACAGTTCCATAAAGACCAAGCCTCCGGGCGAAGACGTTCACGCGTCAGACGGGATGAGGGCCATGAACAGCTCTGAGCTGACAGCCAGGCTGCTCCACTAGAAGGAAGGGAAGCCCTACTGCAGCAGGACTCTCTGATCCAGGTGCCATCTGCAGGGAGCTGGAGCTGGGCCACTGCCGCAGGGTCTCAAGGTGTTCTTCAACACAGGTTGGGATAATTACAGAACATTCTGGGGTGTCCTGATGCACCCTAAGGCAGGAATTGCTGCAAACACAGCCTGGTCTGGAGCACCAAGATTCCTGTGCCCTTCCCTCTCCAGGTTCCCAGGGCCTGCTTGATAATATTCCATGCAGGGAGAGGAACGTGCTCCTGACCCAAAGAGGAAGGGTCCCGAGAGGGAACGTGCACCCGCGTTTTCTCATCCTCCTGGCTTCCTGCTTTGCAGAGGCCTACAGGTGACAAGCCCAAAGCACCGCCACCACCCCTGCAGAATGAGTCCAGCAGAGGCCACTTCAGAGGCACTTTCCTTTCTCTCTCCTCCGCGTGCTCTGTGGTCTTTCGGCACCGCATGCTGGCAATAATTAGAATATGTCCATTACTATGTTCTGGGGCATAAAAACTAGGTGTCACATTGAAGTCACCCTTCTTCAAAAATCATCATCTTTCCAAAATGTAATGCTGGTAAAGACACCACAAGGATACATTTTTCACATTAAAAAGAAAATGTGACTTGTTTCCTCAGACTAAATATGTGCAGGTCGTGAATAGTCGTCTTGACATGTGATACTAGCAATTGAAAAGAAATTTCTCCTCCCTCCCCCTTTCTGTGATCCAAATATCCAGGCTACTTATTAAGAAGAGAAGAAAATCACCAAAATCATTTCTATTTTAACTCAAAAATTACAAAGAAGATAGTGCTCTTGAAACGGGCTGGAGCAGTGGCTCAGCCGTTACGGTGCTGGCCTGGCATGCGTGAGGACGCGGATGGATTCGAACACCAGCACCACAGACACAACAATGTGTGTCAGGAAAACCTAAATAAAATTAATTCTCTTCTCCCACCTCTCTCTCTCTTTAAAAAAATAGTAAAGAAGTATTTAATAAAAATAATTAAAAGCATCCGGTGAGCATGAATCTAAATAGTATTATATATTCTGGAAACTAGTACATATAAAGGAAGTACAGCCACCCTGTGAAGCAGGTACCTTCATTTCACACACAAGGACACCAAGACACAGGCAGAGTGACCACCGGAGATGCACAGCAGGTTAGTGGCAGAGCCGTGGCTCAGAGCCTGGCAGGTGGACTCCAAAGCCACACACAGAGTGACCACCCATAATGCCTTACTCCTGAGAAGTGGTAAGCAGGAGGGTTATTGAACACCCACTGGGTGCCTGGCGCTGGGCTTGGTGCAGGAGGGGTAAAACGAGAAGCAAAAGCAGATGCAGTCCTCACACGGGTGTGAGAGGTCACTTGGCCAACATTACCCAGTGGAGAGCCAGGCAGGGAGCTCTGGGTGCCCTCAACAGGGCTGTGTTCCAATCAGGGCTGACAGTCTATGGTCATTGTGAGCTGGCCCCACGAGACCCAGGGGTGTCAATGCCCTCCTATGAGAATGGCATTGCAAGAGCATCATGGTCCAAATTCACACGCTCTCTCTGAAGCACACACCCCGCTGAGGTCCCAGTCCCCCTTTCAGGATCTCAGTGCACGCACTGCACCACCGTCCATTTCTCTTGTGGTGTTTGGATGAAGGGGAGTTCATCTCGCCCCTCACAAGCCCCAAACAGCCTTGTCTCCAGCGACCCAGGAGCACAGAGGAGTCACCTGGATTTATCAAGGGAATAAAGTTCGGCTCATAACCTTGGGGATTTTTAGCTTCTGAACAACCTCACAAATGAGTTCATTTATTGATG
Organism: Aplodontia rufa; assembly: GCA_004027875.1. Taxonomy (NCBI): domain Eukaryota; kingdom Metazoa; phylum Chordata; class Mammalia; order Rodentia; family Aplodontiidae; genus Aplodontia; species Aplodontia rufa. The sequence goes on from PVKS010040543.1 coordinate 13,301, forward strand.
GAGCCATAAAAGTAGACTCTCTTGAGGACGGCTCCTCTCAGCCGTGTCATGACTCTGAATTAGGATCTGAAATAACCGGGACCAGGGAAAAATATTTCTAATGTATAAAAAAGAAATGCCAGAATCACTTGTAATGGATATGAATTCGATATCTGCAAAGAGAAGACTATGCCCACAATCAACGGTTAAGCAGGTGTGCTTCCTTGTGTGTGTAAATGTGATCGATGTGGACGTGACAGTTGAGTCTGTTACGGAATGTTGTACAACAAGCCGGATCCAAGAGGAACTTGATATGGAGGAAAGGTAACCTGTGAAAAAGAGTGGGAGTCTCTGGGATTTGACTATGTTGGATCTGGTTTCTGAACAGCAACCCAAGGCCCTCATTTTATCTTTGCTATTCATGCAATTTTTCCACATTTCTTTTAATTTATTTATTTTCCTTAATTGCCTGCATTAATTTAGTTGAATTGCTGGTGGCCCGTTTCAACGCTGCAGGCATTGGAACCCATGCCAGGTATTGATTGAGCGCCACACTCTTGAGTGACAGTCATATTCCTCTTCAAGGCTTACTCCTGATCAACGCTTTCAAAGCCAATTTGGGTTTGCTCTGGCACCAAGAGACAAAGCCAAAATCAACAGTGTCTCCTTACCGGACTGTCCTGGGCAAGAGGCAACATGACAGTGTCTTCCCAGGGAGGAATGCTGCCTAGTGAACTTGGTCACCCCCATCCCTCCTGCTGGCCAGAGTGACACAGAGGGAGACCGCCATGTTGGTTCTCCCAGCTGGGCTTGGAGGACTTGGTAAACAGGCAGCTTGCCTTTTGGTGATTCTGGACACGGTACTGATGGAGAAGGCCCTTCTTCAGAGGGGCCAGAGGAGCCTCCTAGAAGCCAGGAGGAGGAAGGCTACCTCCAAGTCAATCCCTGCAGGGCTAACAGGCTCAGCCCAGGATAAACACTCTCCTCTCCTGCTGCCTTCCCTTCCTCTCTCCTTTCAGTCTCCCACTTGAAAGATCAGGACTATGAAAAAGGAACCAAGGCTGGTTCCCTCACCCTGTGAACCTGTCTACCTAGCCATGGGTCAGAAGAGGTTCAAGGTGTCCTGACCAGGACTAAGGTGGTCCTTGTACACAAACACACTGCTCCATGTTTCTTTTAGGTGTTTTCTAGAACAATCTTATGTTGAGGATGTGGGGAGCAGGGAGAGCCCCAGAAAGACCATCCAAATGTGGGTGTCTGTGCATTTTCAGGAGAGGATCTGCAGCTGGGAGCTCAAAGGCTCAGAATCTGCTGGCGCCCCACACTGACAGCTCAGATGTCTTGAACTGCTGTGCAGGGCCACCCACGCATTCAGTACTCCCAACACTACTTCATCATCCTCACCAACCCTGAACTGACCAGTGAAAGTGGTTCTAGCATTCGTGTACCGAACCACTGCGCCATGAAGGCTGGCGGAGAAGAGGCAGATGAAGTGACTAATTTATCTGCATTTCAGCTGTACTCAATCTGAGTGAGAAATTGGGATGAAGAAGTGAGTCCAGTGAGGAAGAAATATGGAATCACATGTTGATCAGACTGCCGGGACATTGGCAGGCTGCCCGGAGCCATGCGCGAGCTTAAGCACCAATTCAAGGCAACAGCTGCCCACAACACTTCCCTGAACCCGATCTGGGGAACCTATTTCTTCTCTCGAGACTTGGAGGATCTCAAACAGGAATGCTGCATCCCCCACCATGTCACTTCACAGAGAGAACACGGGTTACGGGTCACACAGCCAGCAAGATGGGCCCCTTTAGCTAAAAGTTCACATCCAAAGAGAAACATGTCCCAAGCTTATCGTTCATCATGCAGTGCAGAAAGTGCCCTTGGATTATGAAATCTTCCACGCTTATTCTGGTCACAGAAAGAGTGTCACAATCCTGTCTGCCCCATTTAGTAGCTGAAAGCAAGGTGTCCGTAAGGACGTGGACAGAGCCACATTCCTGACATCAGCAGGAGCCAGCGCGAACCTTCTTCTGTTTGTGTTGAGGTCCCCGAGACACAAGCATGGTGAGTTTTATAGCACTGTGTCTTCACAGCGACTCTTGAGGAAAGCTCAGTCATGGCCTGTGCTTTACAGAAGAGGAGCAGAGGCAAAAAGAAGAGGATAAAGTAGCGACAGCCTCGGGGAGCCGAGCTCGGAGCGTTGTGGTGAGGTGACGCAGTTGGTCTCACTGAACCCCTGCTCGCCACCCGTGCACACGTGTGTGCGTGAGCATATGCATGGCTGCGATTTGTGACTTAGATCTTCATGGATGAAAAATCAGATTTCTCTCCCCACTGAGCATGTTACAATACATTTAAATAAGTTTAAACCTTCATGACATGGTAACTGTTTCCTCAAAGGCTGGTGTCTGTTAGTGACTTTATTGATTAGTATTTTCAAGTAAAAACATTTCTGTCCGGTCTTAACTGATGGTCTTCACCTGAAACCAAAGTTCACAGTCACAGTTGGTCTCTGACTCATTCTCCTGGTTTGCATGAAAATCAGGAGAAATACACGTTGTCTGGTTGGGTGCTGTGCTGCTGCTTATCCGGCTGCATTAATGATGTTCAAAGAGAATCAAAAAATAGAATCAACTGGACAGAAAAGATAGAATTAGCCTCCTGGTCAGCTCTGTGTCCCAGGAGCAGAGGCAGAGGCAGAAGTTCCAGTGGCTGTGTCAGTGGAGGGGCAGAGTAGTATTTGGCATTAAACATTTACCGAATTGTATTTTTTTTTCCTATTCTCAGGCTCTGCTGCAGCTTGTGAACCTGGACTCTGAACATCCTCTTTCTAGTTTACCATAGAAAGAAAATTCTTTAATGAATAACAGTACCAGCACGCGAGTTTCAAATGTTCTTTAATTCTTAACAGTTCCTGAATTTCTGGCTGAACAAGCACAAACTGTGTATGGCCGTGGGGAAAGGAGGTGGGGGGCGCCTTTCTTTAAGGTCCACGTCAGGATGAGGAGTGAAGAAAACCATCACCGAGGGACCTGGGTGGGAGCTGTCACCTTGCCAGGGAAGGCAGGGGGTGGAAGGTTCTTCAGCACCGGGGGCACTGGCGGTCCCCAGTCAAGTGTGGCTCTCAGACCTGCTTTGTTTGGCTTGTACGGTTTTCGTTTTAAACTTCTGAATTCATTGACGACTTAAACATTGGGAGACTTTGTCTTCAAAGTGGTGCCTGCCTCTGCTTCCCACCTGGCGCATCTGGCTACAGCTGGCTGCTGCCAGGTAACAGAAGCCC
>PVKS010040544.1:0-16582 GCA_004027875.1 Aplodontia rufa
AACCTGCAGTGCTTGCCAGGCAAACTGCCGCTCCTGCCCCCCTCTTTGTATTTTATTTTGAGGCAGGGTCTCGCTAAGTTGCTTTGGGCCTTGCTAAGTTGTTGAGGCTGGCCTTGAGCTTGTGATCCTCCTGCCTCAGCCTCCCTAGCCACTGGGATTACAGGTGTGCACCTCACCCAGCTACAATTCTTAAGCGTTTGAAGGCAATATTTGATATTGGCACCCAGCCTGATTCTGGGGTGATGACTTCCAAATTGATGGCAGCTTTTGGAACAAGCTTCCCTTAGTGCCACCATGCACATGGGCCTCGCCACTTGGGCCCTCCCAGGTCTTTAAGTGCCTACACCGATTCCCCTGAATGTCTCAACCAAGCACTTTTGGGTCTGGGGCCAGGGGAAACGCCACCACTTGCCCCAGGACTGGATGTCGCAGGGCCAGGGGTTTAGCTTCCTACAGCATCAGCTTTCCCAAGGGCAGTTCATTCCGGTATTAAAACAAACATGAATTACTGTGGCATAGAATACCAAACTGCCCTGGATCTTAAAACCCCACGCTTGGGGCTTTCAACCCCTGTGTTTCTAGCGGGCAGGTTCGGGCAACGCCCTGCGTTCATTCTCCCCGGGGAATGCCAGGGCACGCTCCTTTGGGGCTTCTCAGCCAGGGCGAGCTCCTTTGGGGCTTCTCAGCCAGGGCGAGCTCCTTTGGGGCTTCTCAGCCAGGGCGAGCTCCTTTGGGGCTTCTCAGCAGCTCTCTGCTGGCAGCTCCGCACATTTTGCCCTGGAAGATTCCAGGTCAGGTGAGAAGTGCAGATTCCATGTGGCTCTCTGTGGCACTGAGAGTTCTCCCTGAGAGTTACCAGGGAGGAGGGAAGGCAGGCCCAGAAGGGAAACCAACTTCTGACCCTTCCTCCTGCCGCCCGAGAGCGGGCCCTGGCTACCTGCCTGCTTGCTGTGGGCGCAGCACCAAAGGCCCAGGGCTTGAATGGCCTGGCACGGAGCCGCCTTCGATTGTTGCTGGAAATCATTGCAGGTGATTTATCTGAGTTTGAAATTCAAACATTAAATGTTCCGTTTAGGTTTTCTTTTTCTTCATTCTAATACCGAGCTTGGAAACTACAGAAGAATAAGCAGAGAATAGAGAGAAGGAAGCGTCCTTTAGTGCAGGGCTCCCTGTGTGTTACTCGTTCAGCTCCTCAGTGCTGAGGCTCCCTCTCCTCCCTGGGCAGGTGGCTTTTACCTTACAGTTAGAGGCTTAGCACGCGCCCGTAATCCCGGAGACTGGGGAGGCTGAGGCAGGAGGATCACAAGTTTAAAGCCAGCCTCAGCAGCATGTGAGATCCTGTCTCCAAATAAAAATCCTTAAAAAGGACTGGGAATCTAGCTCAATGATAAAGCACCCCTGGGTTCAATTCTGAGTACAAAAATAAGATAAAAAAGAGAGTCGCAGGCCAATCAGGGGCGTGTGTTCTTCTCACAGGCCCGGAAAGCCCTGCTCTTCCGTGTTGGCCTCGCTCTCTGAAGGTGGGATCCTGAAGTCCCCAGTGGGCCTGGGCCCAGGCTGCTTCTGCTTGCAGGGACGGCACAGTCTCTGCAGCCCCCGCAGCTTTCATTCCTGGAGAAGGGGGAAAGGAAAGGGACACCTCTTCTCATTCTGGGGACAGACATCGTGAGCTCGCTGGTGTTCTACCCAAGCTGTGTTTTGTCTCTCGTTCTTTTGTTTTAAGTACTGAGGATTTAACCCAGGCGCCCTTTACCTCTGAGCCGTACACCCAGCCCTGTTTACTTTTTATTTTGAGACAGGGCCTTGATAAGTTCCTGAGGCTGCCCTCAAACTTGGTGATCTTGCCTCAGCCTCCCAAGTCCCTGGGATTACAGGCACGCAAAACGGTGCCCAGCTCGAGCTGTGTTTTGAGACAGTTCACTTTGCCTCGGATTTGGATCTGAGCCTCTGTGCCTTAGGCACAGCCAGTGCTGTAGGTGACAGAGCCTGGTGACAGACGTTGTGGGTTTGCACCTCTCGGCTTCCTCCTCTGGGGAACAGTGACGAGGGCACCGCCGCCTGCAGAGTCACGAGGATGAGAGAAGGATATCAGGTGCAGGGCAGAAGGCCTGGCCGCAGCTGGGCTGCCTGGGAAGGGGCTGGGGTGGGGAACGGTTCTTCCGGGTCCTTCTCAGCCTCTGGTGCTCAGAGACCACACATCCTGAAACCTGGTGGGTCTTTGCTTCCTTTTTTATTAGGTCGTTCTTTAAGCCTTCTTCCATCTGTCAGTGCCATGCATTATTACTTTTGAAATTTTATCATTACTTTTGAAATTTTTATGAAAAAAGAAACCAGGGGCCAGAGCTTAACAAAAGCCTGCCAGTCACCCCAGGCGGCTGCGGGACGCGGTTAAGGTCGCGTTTAAAGCGCATTCCTGCATCTCTGTTTCCATGCGGGTGACACAGCTTCGCGTGACGTCCTCTTGCCACGTTATGAGCCATCCCTTTCCTTATCTTCAGATGGTCCTAAATGATAGCGCGGTGAGGACTTTAGTGATCGTCTGCCCTTCAGAGAGTTTCCTAGAGCTGCGATTCTTGGGCATAAAATGTAGAGACGATGAGAACTTTCCAGAAGGCCTGACTTGTGTGATCCTCCTGATGGCAGCCGGGGGTTTATCTCTGGGCAGCCGTGGTGAGGGATGAGCCCTTGCAGCTGGGTACGCAGCCGCTCAGACCTGGGACAAACCGTGGATGCCTGCAGAGTCGCTGGCCCGGGGCTGCCTCTTGTGTCGCAGGCTGCTCAGCTGCTGCCTGGAACTTGGCTTCCCCCTCCTGTGTGCCACGTCGCCCTCAGTTTCCTGGTGAACTCAGAGACCCTCCCCCTCTGCAGGTGGGTGGCTGTTTCTATAGGTTCAGAAGCCACCTCAGCAAGGAACGCTTTGGGTTTCCTGTGGAAACTGGTCAGGCTTTGGCACACTCCTGTAGTCCCAGCGTCTCAGGAGGCTGAGGCACGAGGATCGCAAGTTTGAGGCCAGCCTTGGCAATTTGATAGACTTGTGTCAAAATAAAAATTAACAAGGGCTGGTGGTGCAGCTCAGTGATAAAACAGTGGTCTACCATGCATGAGGCCCAGCTCTGCCAAACACACACGCAGGCGCACGCACGCACGCACACACACAGCACAAAACAGCCCCATCGTATACAGCATTTGCCACTTGCTGGCTTGGGTCTGGAAGCCATCTGGTTTTGGAGAGCTCGCTATCACTGCATTACCATACCGCCTTGGCAGCGTGGACGCTTGCTGCCTGTCGCCTTGTTCCCATGGATATACTTTCACATCATGGTCCCGTCTCCGTGGTTACTCCCCGTGTTGAACTAACGTCTTCTTGTTCACTGCCAGCGTTAGAGTTTCTCCGGGAGCTGTCGAGCAGTAAGGGTCCTGGCCTGGCTCTCCTGCAGTTCAGTTCCCTGGTGCCTCCCAGGATGGGGCGAGCCCCTGGCCCATGCTGTGTTGGTCTCTGTGTCCTCTGGATGAGGTATGCAGAGGGCCAAGATGGGGCCTCTTCTGAGCCCCGCCTGCCGTGTGCCACTTGAATGTGTGCTGAGCGAAACCCAGAGAGAGAAGGCAGTGACGTTGGCGGTGGGTCTTGAAGACTGCCGGCTGTGAAGGACGAGCAGGAGGAACAGGACGGAAGTCTGTGGGGACCTAGCCCTAAGCTCTTAGGAGCCCTGTGCAGGGGCTGGAGTGGTGGCTCAGCAGTTGGAGCGCTTGCATGCGTGAGGACCCAGGTTCAAACCCCAGCACTACGTACACAGCTAAGTGTTGGAAAAACAAAGGCCAGATGGAAAAGTAAATAAAAATCAACTCTCACTCCCTCTCTCTCTCACTCTCTCAGACGTAGGAAGTGGCAGGTAGGAGAGGAGGCTGGGGCTGCCAGCCCTGCAGTGAGCACCAGGCTATCTAGGGCCCCTGCAGGTTTCTGCGAGGACATGGAGTGACCTGGGCTCTGGACTAGGGAGGCTGCTGCATTACAGTAGGAAGGGACGGCTGCTGGGGGAAGCAGGGAGGTCAGGTGGACAGGAAGAGCCTGGGTGGAGGCTGCTGGGATTCGTCAGCTCCTGGGCTATGGGGATGTGAGAGATACAGAGGAAGCCAGAGGCTGAGGTGGAGTAGGGGTCACCAGGTCCACAGAGGATCAGCTCCCCAGGCACAAATGCCCCTGGCTGGGACCTAGCACCCCCCTTTTACTAGGGAGAATACCGAGGCTTGGAAAAATTACAGGACTTGTCCAAAGCTCAGACCCCGGCGAGTCTGGCCCCAAGGAGAGCTTGCGGTGCCCACGGAGCAGGCTCTCAAACACGTCCGTCCGAGGGACATCTCACGGATGGGACGTCGTAAAGCTGTTGTGATAAATAGAATCTATGAGTCAAAGAGAGAAATTCAGGGGGAGTGTGGTGCTCCTGCACTGAGGGGTCCAGTGCCACCCAGGAGCCTGTAGGAGGTGCCCCGTGGCAGCCACTCCGTGCGGCCGTGACCGAGACCCCCTGGGCCCTCGGCACTTGGGCCAGGGAGGGAGCGTCACCGTCCTGCAGGGATCAGCAGAGCAGATGGCACTCTCTCCTTCCCTTTGATCCTCCAGTCCCGGTCCCTGGGCCTTGAAGCTGGAGCAGTGGGAAAGGCTCTGCCGTGGTCCTTCTCACCCACTCCTCATTCTGCCTCCTCAGTTGGCGTTGGCATCACGAGCCCCGGGCTCTTGACTGCCACCCCTCTGGGACCCGCAGGCTGTGGGGCAGCCTCCCCTTGGCCTGCAGGCCCCTTCCCTCCCCCATGCCAGGCGCTGCTGGCATTCCAGGTGAGCCCAGGACCTGGCTGTGCCCTGCCCAGCTGCCCTTGGATAGGGGACACCATGCAGCCCCTGCGGTCGGGATGGGGAAGCTGGAGCTGCAGGGTTGGCCCCGCAACGGGGCAGGAGTGGCGGGTGCTGGCGTGGGCAGCACAGTCTGCTCAGGTGCAGTGAGGACTGAGGGTGAGGATGGCGGGTGGGGCAAATGGCTGGGAGACACCTCGTCCAGCCTGCGGGTGCGCAGGAGCCGGTCAGATGGTGGAAAGCCTCGGAGCACACGCGCTGGGTGGGGAGCTTTGTGCCGTGGCTTGGGCTCATCGAGGGGTGGGTCTGGAAGCGTGGGGATCTCCGTCCGTCCACCCTTGAGACCCGGAGCCACGTGGGTCTGTGCTCAGGCTGAGGAGGCCCACAGGTGTGGTCCCGCAGGCCGCCCTGCCGTGCCAGAGGCTTGGGGCCCAGCCCCAAAGACAGCTGGCTCCCTGGACTTCCCTCCCAAGGTTCCTTACCCCCCAAAAAGCCCAGGGGTCGTTAAAGACAATTAAAGCCCAGTTGTATGGAAAACAGAAGAATCCAGTGTTGGCGTAATTCAATTTAAAGTTTTATGGGATGACAGATCCCTGGAGGGTGGCTGGGAGGAGGACATAAAGCTTCCTGGCAGGCCCCTTGTCACTTTTACGGTCTTCCATTGTTGCAGTGACTGGGAGGTTAATAGCCAGAGTTTGTTTGTGAGGTCGGCGCTGGGCAGGGCCTTCAGGTCCGTTCCCTTCTTCCCGGAGTGCCCGCTGAGTGGCAGGACTAGGCTGGAGTCGCTGGTGAACGGAGGCCACTGGGGGAGCAGCTGGGGGCCTCCTCCTCTGCTGATCTGAGCCTCTTGGGCGTGACCTCAGCTGTCTGGGGTCCCTGAGGTCTGAGAGGTGGTTGAGCTGGAGTTAGTTGGGTACAGGGCATAAGGAGGGGTGGGAAAGCCACACAGAGGAGGGAAGTTGCTATGGGTCTTGGGTGACAGCAGCTGTGCTGTGTCACAGGTGGGAAGTTGGGGTCTCCATGAGCCCGTGGGTGGGGGGAGCAGACAAAGCTCCTCCACGTTGCTGATCTGAGGATGGGGGGCAGCCGTTTTTCACATCTGCCCTGGGATCCCGGTCCCTCGGCTCACTCCCCAGGGGACAATTGACCTTTTGTCTGAGGCCTGATGGAATTTCTGCACAGAATAGACCAACACAACTCCCAGCTTGAGGGGGCCCCGGGGAGAGACAGCAGGAGCAGGTGGGAGGGGCAGGGCCTCCAGGGCTGCCAGGGACCGGTCCCCTGCAAGGTGCCCTCCCTTTGCTCAGCACCTGGCGCCGCCTCAGAAGCTGCGAGGGGCTCAGGAATGCACCAGCTGGGCCACCTGCTCACACGGAGGTGAGGCGCACACACGTCAGGACTTGGGAGTCGCGCAAACTAGAAGCCCCAGAGACTCCAGAGAGCCCTTCTTGGAGGGACTCATCCCTGGTCCTCGGGTGACACTCGTATTGAGACAGAAATGGGGGCTGGAGCGGCTCCTCAGCGAGATCCCGGGTTCAAACACCAGCACCACATCACACACAACTAAGCGTTGGAGAAGAAAGGCCAGATGAAAAACTAAATAAAATCAATCCTCCCCCCTTCCTCTCTGTCTCTTATAAAGAAGAAATAAAGAAATGGGCCAACTCTGGCAAAAACCACCAGACCTACAGTGCCAGGCTATGAGGAAGAGACCTTTTTTTTGCACTTTTGATGGGGGTGTAACCAGCCTCTGCAGAAAGCCACCAGGAAGACCCAGGAAGACTGAAATGTGCCCACCACACCATGTCTTCCCATCCAGTAGAGAAACTGCTACATGTGGAGTCACAGTGACATTTTTTTGTAGCCAAAACTAGCAATCTCATGTCCATCGATAAAGATGAGGATAAATGACAGGTGGAGTTTTCCTATAAAGAAATACTATACAGCAGTTAAAAATAATGTGTGTGCGCACGTGTGTGTGTGTGTGTGAATGTGAACAGATGTCAGAAACAAAGCAGGAAATTAATAACAATACCATTCTATACGCTAAGGAGTATATACGTTACTCAGGGATGCACCCATGGGTGTAAGTGTATAAGGAAGCATAAAGAATTCATAGAGGTAATTACTCTAGAGGAGTTGAAGCAAGGGAATAGGATTAAGAGTCTTCAACCCGATATCAGGACGTAAGTGCTAGTGACAGATTCGTAGTGGTCAGTCTCAGGTGGTGGAGCACAGGTAATTAATGATATCATTTGACTCTCTGTACCTTTCTGAATGGCTTTAAGTTCTCCAAAAATTAGTGGGGGGGGTGGAGCCCAGGACTGATCCGTATGTGTGTCCTGCAGCCCCAGAGGTCGTGCCAGGGAATCTGGGGTCTGGCCGAGCAGGGGAGGCACTGGTAGCCCCCAGGGGCCCACGTGCACCGTCCTCGCTCAGAGCCCTGGGTTTGAGTTTCTGTGTGTGAGATGTGATTAAATGCATTAGGCGGAGGGAAATGTCTTATCTGTGCACAGCCCAGCTCGAAGAGGAGGGAGAAATAAGAGCAGCCAAATTGAAACCTTATTAAACAAAATTGGTTAGGTCTGATGGAGCCAAACCTAGACTGATCTTTAAAAGCTTATTTCATTTCCCCCCTCCAGTCTGAACCTCTTTGAATTGAAGTAACTGATCCCGCTGTAAGCTTATTAGTGTCAAACCTTGTGTGTTTCTTTTCCTCTCCGATTTACATTTTATTAAGTAATGATGAAGTCGCGAGGTCCCGACCCTAGCCTTTGGCACAGCCAGGAGCTTCCAGGCTCATTAATGGAATGAAAATGGATAATAGAGGTCCAATCTCATTACAGCCAGTACCATTATCACCAGAATCTCTGCACATCGGAGACTGCTGAACACAGGGCCGCCTCACGCAGCGTCTGCTGATCCTGTAGGATGCCAGAAGGACCTGGACACACTGAGCCCCGACAGCGTGCTGAGATGGTGTTGGGCTGTCCCTTTCTTTTCTTTCTGGCACGTGGGATTGAACCCAGGGGTGCTGAGTCACATCCCCAGCCTGGTTTTTTTTTTGTTTTTTTTTTTCTAATTTGACACAGGGTCTTGTTAAGTTGCTCAGGACCTCACCACGTTGCGGAGGCTGGCTTTGAACTTGTGCTCCTCCCGCCTTAGCCTCCCAAAGCACTGGGGTTACAGGTGTGTGCCACCGTGCCCGGCTTGACTGTCCGTTTCTTACCACGGAAGGAATGCTCTCGAAGAACTCTGCCTGTTGGTGAAATCCAGGGTCAAGTTGGATTTCATTCTGAATTGCCAGGCGAGTGGATATGTTTTTGTGGAAGAATCTATGCTTTATTGGAAGATCCGGATGCTTCGGATCGATGGCAACCTCTGTGGGCCTCAGTTTCCTTGACTGTGGAATGAGTCCATCACTGGCCACATTTTTCATAGGTTTTTTTTCTCTCTCTCAAAAGAGAGAGGGACAGTGAGAGAAAGAGAGAATCAATTTTATTTAGTTTTTCACGTGGCTTTCGTTGCTCTGACACTTTGTTGTGTGCGTGGTGCTGGGGTTCAAACCCGCGTCCTTGCGCTTGCCAGGCAAGTGCAGTATCCGCTGAGCCACCGCCCTAGCCCCTCGCAGGTTGTTTAGAAAATCTAATGGAATCCTATCTGTAAAGCTTTCCCCTCTCTGTGGGCATCCAACAGTCAAGACTTCCTTTTCTTCATCTTCCGTTCTGTCCCGTGGTAAAATAATGCAGCTATTTGAAGTGTTTGAGCAGAGAGGAGCTCAGACAGGCTGGTCCCCCGAAGCTTCTCCCCCTGGATGTTTTCAGTAGTCTCAGCAAGCCCATGTTAGAGGGGACCAGGTTGTTCCGGGCACAGCACTACACCGAATCCTCAGAATGCCACAAAATTAAATGGTAGGCCAGATTGGGCAGCATACCCCTGTAATCCCAGTGGCCCAGGAGGCTGAGGCAGGAGGATCCCAAGTTCAAGGCCAGCCTCAGCAACGTAGTGAGGCCCTAAGCAACTTAAGGAGATCCTGTCTCAAAATAAAAAAATAGAGCTGGGGATGTGGCGCAGGGATTAAGTGTCCCTGGGTTCAGTCTCTAGTACATACACACACACACCACAAGCCTAAATTTTGCAGGTACTCAGATGATCAGAAGGAGCATCTGAGCTGCACCTGGGAGCAGTCGGCGAAGGCGTTTGCGTACCTTCTCCTGTGTGCAGTCAGCAGGCTGACAGAATGTGCGACCCCAAAACAGAAGACATGGGGGGGCCAGGGGTGGAAAGCAGCGTGAGAGCGGCCTCTGAGCGCAGTGGGCTGGAGTTTGTTGCTGGGCCTTGCCAGGGCAGGTAGGTGGCCTAGGGCAGACGAGGCTTGGCCTGCACTGCCCGTGCCATGGCCCGGTCTCAGGCCGGCTGCACCTGCCCCTCGGCTCTGGGAGCTGGAGCGATGTGGGCATCACACTGCGTGTGGGCTCCAGCCGGGCAGGAGGAGGCTACAGAATGGCAGCTCTGTCTTGCAGTCCCGGCATTTATTGTCCCAAGTCATAGCCTATTTACTTTGTGACCTTGGAAACATTAAAAAAAAAAAAACCCTCTGTTTCTCCATCCATAAAATTGAATGTGGAAATACTGGCTGCCTCATGGGCTTTTTATGAAGAATAAGTGACCCAGACGGTGGCAGCCGCCTGCGTTGGTCGGAGAGGACCAAGCTGCTTGGTGAGCAGGAGCCTGAGTTTGAAACACTTGGTGCTTGATGTCCTCCTCCTTCCCGCCCTGTCCCTTCCTGCTTTGCCCGACGCGCTGGCGCTGGAGATGCAGAGGACAAGGGCAGAGCTCGGGGCGCGGCCTCCCGCCTGCTGGGTGGCACCTGTTCGCAGCTGCTGTCCTTTATTCCATCCGTGTGTTGAGGTCTCCTCTCTGCCAGGCACAGAAGTGGAAAAGAAAAAGAGAACAAGGCCCCCAACCCCAGGGAGGTAAGCAGAATAGCAAGGGGGAGACTTGAAGGACACGAGGAAGAGCGAGGTGCGGGAACCTGGGGGAGAAGAGCTGGCACGTGAAGGCCGTGGGGCAGCAGGTGCCCGGGACAGGTGGGGAGCAGGAAGCAAGGAAGTCAGGGAAGTGACCTCGTGGGACCTTGCAAGTGGCGATTTATAGACAGAGGGAGGTGGAAGACGGGGTCAAGGCCCGTGTCATGCCATCTCCGTGGAGAACAGACTTCAGGGCAGGGCAGGGGCAGTCAGGCGGTCAGGGTCTGGACCCGTGCGCACGGTGGTCGAGTGGTGCTGGTGGCGGGAGAGGCGGGGGAGTCCCTGCATGTCCCCTGAGTGTCTGCACACGCGGGGTCGCTGATTCTGAGGTGGAGGAAGCTGAAGAAGCTTTCAGGGTTTGGGCAGCAGGAGGAGCACGGGGTGGGGTCCTCATGCTCCCCCTGTGGCTCTTCCCCTCCTGCTAGCCCTGCCTCAGCTCTTCCCAGAGTCCCCTCCTGAGACCTGCCCTCTGGGTCCCCATCTGGCATGTGGCAGGTCCTCCAGTGGAAGCCCGGGAGCTCTTGTGTTCACTCTGGTCCTCCTCGACCTCCTGTCCCGTCTGTCGCGGCAGAAGTCCATCTTGACCTCTCTCAGTGCTTCTCTTGCTGGTTTCTGTTTCTTATTTCCCCTTCAGCTATTTTCCACACCAGAACCAAAGTGATCTTCTGAAAATGCAAACTGCTTGACCCCAGCCCACACCAGCCCCGGGGCCTTCCTGATGTCACTGCAGCGGTCCCAGCCCCGCGTCAGCTCCTCACGGGAGCCGGGCTCTTGCCCGCAGAGTCCTGCGTGTGCTCCACTCTTGCTTCTGCCTGGGACCCTGTGGGTGCTTCCTTCTCCTTCTGGCCCCAGCTCCAGGGCCAGCGAGCTCCCTGCGCACCCCGTTGTCCCCTTGTGTAGCATCTCTGGCTCAGCGCCTCTCCCCAGTTTTGAGGTCCTGCGTTGGTCGTTTGGTGACTCCGTGAGCGCCGTCTTCTCCAGTAGGCAGAGTTCTCTTCTGCTTGTCCTTGTCCTCCAGGGCCTGGACCTGGCACGGGAGAGACGCTTAATAACCATGTGCTGAGTGGATGCATCTCGGCCTTCTCGGCCTCTCAGCAGATATGAGGAGATGTTTGGTGCGCGAGCTGCTGAATGGCTGGGTAGTCTCCCAAAGTCGTCTGGAGACTAAACTATGAAGGGAAAGCCAGTGTTCCCCATTCTTAGGTTATTAAATTATCCCCATTCTGTGCCTTTCGTGTTCTGATCGAGGCTTCTGTTCCTCAAGAGCCTCCCGGTGGAGCCTGGGCTTGCTGGCGGCAATGCCACGCTGTCTGCATTCACCCCCTGCGAGCCCTTGTCCTGCCTCCCACCCTGTCCCATCTTTATCTGCCTCACAATTTCCGCTTCGGCCCTTCAGATCTTGATTTGCACGGTTATTTGTCTTTCTGCTCCTCGCAGTGCCCTCGCAAGGCACCCTTTATTACTTCAGGCCCAGGCACACGGCCCTGCTGAAGGGACATGCGTTGCACAAAGCTGCTGGCGCTGGCCTCCACGGGGTGGGGCGGGTGGGGTGCGCGCCCCCTCGCAAGAGCTCGCGGCCTCCCAGCGGCTCTGCAGTCCCAGCCTGGTGCGCCGCCAGGTGTGACTTTTGTCGTGCCGGCCTTCTCTCTTCCAGAGTCGCATGCAGCGTTCTCGTAACGAGGCTGTCATGGGCAGCCCTTGAGCTGGGCACTAAGGATGCGGAAGTAGGCAGAAGACGGCCCCTGGCTCAGGGTTTGCAAGGGTAGAGACGCAAATCGGAACTGAGCGAATCGGACGATGCCTAGCGATTGGGCGTCTCGTGCCCCGATGATTGGGGCTCTCATTTGTCTAGGAAAACTGATCACTCATTTCTGTAACACCCTACCCATTTCCCCCAGCGGCTCTGAAAACCCTTTCACATGTACACCAGGCAGGATTCTTGTGAGAGAAGGCATTATCCCATCATTTTCCAGCAAAATCCTGGAAACCCTCCAAACGTGCACTGATAGGTGCTAAATGCACGGTGTGATACACAGCATCTGTAGCCGTGGAGCCAAATGCACGGTGTGATAGACAGCTTCTGTAGCCAACCAGCTAAATGCACGGTGTGATAGACAGCATCTGTAGCCAACCAGCTAAATGCACGGTGTGATACACAGCATCTGTAGCCAACCAGCTAAATGCACGGTGTGATACACAGCATCTATAGCCAACCAGCTAAATGCACGGTGTGATACACAGCATCTGTAGCTGTGGAGCCAAATGCACGGTGTGGTAGCATCTGTAGCCAAGGAACCGTAGGCGTGTGCTCTGCACGCGTGGATTTCAGCGTCTTCAGCATCATGCTTCTTTCGGAAAGTTCAGACACATCCAACAGAGCACAGTGTGGGTTAGGCGTGTGCCGGATCACAACCCCACACGCTCCTGTAAGAAGAAAGGAAATGCCGCGTGCACAATTCCAAACAGCAGCTCTGTGCCTCGGCACACACGGCAGGTGTAGTGGGTTGGGCACTTAGGACACTGCGATATAAGTCCATCCAGTGGAGAGGTGGGGACTGCTTCTCTGCTTGGAGCTGGGGGGAAGCCATTCCCACAGGTAGGAGAGCAAAGCTAGGGATGACCGTGAGTCTAGAGCTACAGTGACTGAATTTGCCAAGAGGAAGAAAGCCCAGGGAGGAAGGGCCTCCGTGGAGAATTGAGAACCACACTCTGTGCGGAGGGACTTGTTCAAGCATGGATGAGCACAGGCAGTGGAGAAGGTCATGGGGCCGGGCTGCATGTGAGAGGCTCCACCAAATACCCAGATGAAGCTGGGCATGGTGACACACACCTGGAATCCCAGTGACTCCAGAGGCCGAGGCAGGAGGATCGCATGTTGGAGGCCAGCCTCAGCAACTTAGTGAGGCCCTAAGCAACTTGGCAAAACCCTGTCTCAATTAAAAAAAAAAAAAGGGCTGGGGATGCAGCTCAGTGGTTAAGTACCCCTGGGTTCAATCCTGGTACCAAAAAAGAAAAAGAGAAAGAGAAAGACCCTGGGGGGATGGCAGTGGGGCGGTAGGCACAGCAGCCTCCACCTGTCTTGAGGGGTTCCTGCCCACTAAAGCTACAGCCGTGGAAGTCATAGGTAGACGATGAGTAGCCCAGGTAGGAAAGCCGCCTCATCGACAGGGTTTTGGAAAGCTGACCTGGGGCTGCAGGGGGCTTAGCGGGAGAGCACTTGCCTAGCGTGTCAGGACCTGGCTTTGGTCCCCAGCACCACGTACACAACTCAGGGGGCCGGGGACAAAAGCCAGGTGAAAAAAAAAATTTTTAAAAGAGAAAGAAAGAAATCTGCACTCGGAGGGGGTGGGCAGGGGTGGTGCAGGCAGGCGCTCACCTGGCAGTGGCTGCCCGTTGGAGGGGAGGGACGCCGTTGTGCCCACTGCGCCAGCCGCGGGTGCTTCGAGTAACACTGCCTTCTCCACTGGCTGCGGTTTCCGCCCCTGAAGGTCCCGCCTGCCCCTTGCCTTCCCAGACCCTTTCAGCCGTGCTTTATGTTTCTTCCTGATTGATCCTGGCTGTGGCTTTTGACACCGCGCCTCTCACTTCCCTGCCCCCTGACCCCTTGGGTAGGTAGTTAACGATCTTTAAACAAACGCTTGAGTCTGATGGCTCTGGAAGGTGCTGGGCTCGTGTGCCCTGAGCGCAGCACCCGGTAACCAAGTGTCAGGGTCCCCACTGACTCTTGATGGCCACGCAGCGGTCCTGCCGGTGGGGATGCGGGTAACCAAGTGTCAGGGTCCCCTCTGACTCTTGATGGCCACACAGCGGTCCTGCAGGTGGGGATGCGGGTAACCAAGTGTCAGGGTCCCCTCTGACTCTTGATGGCCACGCAGCGGTCCTGCCGGTGGGGATGCGGGTAACCAAGTGTCAGGGTCCCCTCTGACTCTTGATGGCCACACAGCAGTCCTGCAGGTGGGGATGCGGGTAACCGAGTCAGGGTCCCCTCCGACTCTCGATCATGTCGCGCTCTGCTGTTAAGCAGATCTGTGAAGACCCCACGTCACCTCATGCAGAGACTGGGTCACAGTGCGTGCTCGCTCATCTCATGAACCCTTGTTTGAGACTCTTCTGCGTCTGTTCCTGATTTGCAACTGTGGAAGCCGAAATCTGCCCAGCGTAGTAGTCAGGGTTATCGTTTAGAAGCGGAGATAAGATCAGGTTACCCCTGTGCCTGAACCCCGGGGTGACTTCCCGGAGGCCCTGCACAGTGCGCGGGCGCCCAAGCCTTGACCCCTGTCCCCTGCCACAGCTCTCCCGGCCTCCGTGAGCTGCTCCCATCTGCAGCCTTTGCCCTCATTGGTTCCCTCACCTGAAACTGTCCTGCCAGGATCTTCACGGGGCAGCTTCTGCGCAGGCCTAGCTCAGACTTTGACCTTGGCTCTGAGGCCTTCCGGCTCCCGGGCCTCTCTGCTGCTCACTCTGTTTCCTCAGAAACTTGTAATTATGTGTGCGCACGTGTGGTTTTATATTAATCTTATTGACACAAATTGTCATTAATGTATAATTTTTCCTACATACGTCATGAGGTTGTGTTTCTAGATATTAAGGTGTCTTCCTGTGCAGTACTGGGGATCGAATCTAGAGGTGCTGTACCACTGAGCTACACCTCCAGCCCTTTTATATTTTATTTTTGAAACATGGTCTCACTAAGTTGCCCAGGCGGGCCTCAAATTTGTGATCCTCCTACCTCAGCCTCCTGAGTCTTTGGGATTACAGGCCTGCCCCACCGTTAAGCTCTCCAGACACAGTTTACGCTATTTCTTGCCCTGGAACTGAGTCTGGTATATCCTAGGCATGCAGGGACTCTGTGTAGAAGGAATGAGGACAGCCGCTGCCCTGGAGAAGGCCACAGGCCAGCAGGTGGGGGTTAGGCCCAGATTAGCCGGGATGCAGTGTGGTGCAGAGGTGCGGGATAAGTCCTGCCCACTGGGGTCTGGGCAGATGTTCCAGAGCAACTGTGTCTGACGGGAGGCCACAGCCTCAGCTGAGGATGTGAGGAGTCTGGGGCTGTGTGGCAAGCCCATCCAGAGGAAAGTGCTGGAAGGTGCCAGAATGGCCGATGTGAAGGGAGAGGGCCGAAGGGACTAGAACCTGGTGGGACAGGGACTAGAAGGGGGTCCAGCATTCGACTGCTGTGGCCACTGCCCTCATCTGGAAGGGGTGAGACTTGGGGAGTAAGGCCGGGCCCTGCCTTGCCGGGCAGCCCTGGGCATTGGGTGCTGCCCTATCCAGGGAGGCTCTGCCTGGGCCCTGGGTTCCCTCCAGCTGGTCTGCCCTGGGCCTCACCTAGGCCCCTCCCCGCCTCAGGGCCTGCTGGTCTCATGTGCTCTCTCTTCCTCCTGGCCAGGTGGTGAAGAAGGTGAAGTCCATGCAGATGTTCCACATGCCCGTCTCCACAGCCATGCAGGGGGACCGGCTGGGCATCTGCGTCACTCAGTTTGACCCCAAGCTGCTGGAGCGCGGGCTGGTGTGTACCCCCGAGTCCCTGCACACTGTCCACGCAGCCCTCATCTCCGTGGAGAAGATCCCGTATTTCCGGGGGCCCCTGCAGACCAAGGCCAAGTTCCACATCACCGTGGGCCACGAGACGGTCATGGGCCGCTTGATGTTCTTCAGCCCCGACCCTGGCAGCTTTGACCGCGAGCCTGTGCTGGACTCCTTCGACTTCTCTCGAGAGTACCTCTTCCAGGAGCAGTACCTGAGCAAGGATGCGGCCCCAGCTGTGACGGACAGTGACGGGGCGGACACGCAGGCGGGCCGGAGCACAGAGGGCTGCTGTCCTAGGCAGCAGTGGGCCCTCGTGGAGTTCGAGAAGCCCGTGACCTGCCCTCGGCTGTGCCTGGTGATCGGCTCCAGGCTGGATGCGGACATTCACGCCAACACGTGCCGCCTGGCGTTCCATGGCACCCTGCTGCACGGGCTGGAGGACAAGAACTACGCCGAGAGCTTCCTGCCTGCCCTGAAGGTGTACAAGCTGAAGCACAAGCAGGGCCTCGTGGAGCGGGTAAGCACGGCCCTGGCGCTCCCCGAGAGCCCAGAGCTTCAGGCCACCTGGAGGCAGTCACAGAGCCAGGCCTGCACCCGACCCCAGCTTTCATGGCGGAGGCAGTCCCTGGAGGCCCAGGAGGCCTGGCCTCTCCCATAGCCAGCGCTTAGCACCCTGGCCGGACCCTGGCTCTCCTGCCTTCATCAGGGTGGGTGGCCAGGCCAGGTCTGTCCTCAGCCGCAGAATGGGGCTGGAGGTGGCCAAGGGTGTCAGGGAGCAAGGTCCAGGAAGACAACACAGTTGCTGGCCATTGGCCACCTGGTGTGCCTTGACTTCATTGCCACTGAGTGCAGGTCTAGTTCACAGGCCTGTCACAAGGGTGGATATAACATGCTAGTCTTTCCCAAAGTTCTGGAATCACCTTCTCTTGTTGGGCACCCCCCCCCCATTATCTATTCATGTGCCCTGAGTGGAAATCTATAGCTTCGCAGCCTGGGATGAAAGGTGGATGGGTATTCAAACCTCACGCTCCTTTGACTGGCCCCCTAGCCATGGGCCTGACTGCATCAGGGATGGCTGTGGCTGATTCAGTACTTGAGCGAGCTTTGGCCAACCCAGGGTGCAGGGTATTGGTGACCCCAAGATTGGTGGTACAGGCTCTGTCAGTGGGCTTTCCTT
>PVKS010040545.1:0-16580 GCA_004027875.1 Aplodontia rufa
TTTTCCAGATCTGTCACTCTGCCCACCACACAAAATATTCACAAGTTTCATTTATTATTCGGAGGTTTAAAGAAATATACCACAGATATTCCTTCTTTAAAGTCATTTTAAGCTAATGGGAATTCTATGCGCTAATAATTTTAACACGATGACATTTGATTAAGTTCCTAATGAAGGCTTTCAGAAACAGGGAAAATAAATGAAATCTGAACCTCCTAAAACACTTTTCTTGATAATGAAAAATACTTTCACTTCTCCCTCTCAATCATGATTCTCCTGAGCTCGAACTCTTCTCTTCCTTTTGAAGATCAATGTAAAATCTTTGACTAGAAGTCATGAGTTTCATGATCTGTTTTTGAGTTTTATCTTTGTAAGTTAAAAGAGACAGGTTGTTTCCCAGATGGAAGAGTTTCACAAATGCCACATTGTAGCTGAGTTAAAAAAAAAATGAAAGCAAATATGTAATGGATTCTTTTTCAGCCATGACCAATATTATTCCAACCGAAACAGGTATTGGAAATTCTAAACCAGTGATATTTAAAGGGATTCTAAACTACATAAACACTTTTATACTAAGTTTTTGAAGTGAAGAGTTTTCTCAGTGCCCCCTCATGTGATCTGCTTTGCTGGCTGGAGGGAGTAAGCACAAAACAAAACAGAAACAAAATCACATGCCATTTATGTTGTATCAGCGTCTGTCACTTTCTCCTTGCCCAGCCACATGGTAAGGTAAGGAAAGTTTCTTAGGATGATCCTGGAATGATGTATTTCCTGCCCTTCTTCTTCTACAGCCCCACAGAGGAGACCTAGAGGGCTTTACTGGTAAATTATACACAAAATTAAATGAAGAAATGTCCCAATATGCACAAGAGAGTAGAAGAAAATAGCACATTAGCCAAAAGAAAAATGAATGGCACCAGAAAGACAGTGTCAGTCTCATGTGTGAATATGGAGACAAAATATCCACAACAAAATTATCAACATAACCTAGGGAAATAGAAATGATGTCATAACCAGTTTGGCTTCACTTCAGAAAAGCAAATTTTGTATGTATTACATTAGAAAATAAATTATTGTGATTCACCACATTAGTAGAATAAAGGAGAAACAAAATGACATTAACAGATGAGGAAAAGTATTTGACTAAATCCAACATCATTCACTAAAAAATAAAAAAAAATTCATAGAAACTAGTATTAGAAGGAAACCTGTACCTTTGTGCTCAAAAAATTACCACTGTGAGCTTCTGGGACAGCACAGTCTCTGATCATAAAAGTTGGCTTCTCACAATTATGGTGGGGACAGATTACAGATGTGCAGTATTGAAGGAGTTGAATTTTGGGTCTGTTCCTACAACTTCCACTTAGATTAAGAAGGAAAAGCAATTGACACAAGTTTAAATTGGTGTTTCCACCAATGTTGGAAATCCCTGTGGGGTGGTTAAACACAGCTTTGTCTCACGTTCTGTCCTTGGCTTTGTAGATCTAGACTGAGGCCTGAGAAATCTCATTTCTAGCAAGTTTCCAGATGATATTGATGCTGATCATTGGGGTACACAGCTTTTAGAACTAATGGCATTAGAAGAACAAGTGTGATGTTTAATTTGGAGAAGCAAGATAATAATCATGGTAACTATTTTTCTTTGCCACTTTATAAATGCTATTTCATAGTTTTTAAATTTTTGGTCATTGTGAAACTTTTAGTTCACTCCTGTCTTTAGCTCAGATTCCTGGCAAACAGTTTGAGATGAGATAAAAACTTATTTTATTATTAGAGAAAGTCATACTGAAGGAAAAGAAGGGTGATACAAAGCAAGAGTAAGAGCAAATACAAGGTGGTGTATAAGGTTGATGTCCAGGGCAACTGGGTGCTTAAGCACAGAGCTGTTTTCAGCTCATTTCTCAGGGCTGTCCATTAGGGGGGATGAGCACAGAGAAATGATTCGGCCAACTTTTGCATCCTCTATGAGTGTAATCCCTTATGCTCATTGCTCATGAATGAGTGGCAAGTATGTTCTGCAATGACTGAGGAAACTGTGACCAAGAAAGTGCTGGGATCATAGGTGAGAAGTACATTTTAGAGCCTTGAGGAAGTAACATAAGCTGATGCCCACCTGAACTCAATTAGAGCCACATTGAAGTTGGGGTAAAACAAGACCCCAATGTTGGGAGAGAAGAGCAAAAACTGAAGTTAGCGTAAGAAGCCTATTATTTTGTCATGCATGATGACAATGAGACCTATATGATACTTGGCTTTCCCTTATAGCTGGCACCTAGAACACAATATGTATGATTGATGAACAGCCACTTAGGGTGGGACTTGACTACTGTAAAGGATTGTTTTGTTTGATAGTCTCACTATGTTGCCCAGGCTGGCTTTAAACTCCAGAACTCTTGTGCTCTTCCTGCCTCCCGGTTAGCTGGGATTATAGGTGTGCATCACTGGGCAGGTTGTTAATGTAATTTTTTAAAATCATTTTTAAATGATAACCTCCATCCTCTCAAAACAACATACCCTCACTCTTCATGCACATCAGGAGCTATATTATCCTTTTAAGGTAATGTACAGGTACAATATTCCAAAAGAGTTAATGCAGATTATTTAGTAAAGTCCCTGCTAATCCTGAGTGCACAGATGACACTCACATTGTGAACGAAGTCCCTGCTGGCCCTGACAGTGTTCACATTTCCCTTTCCCAATTGCAGATTTCTCTCACTCAGTCAGCATGGTGGCTGGTTTGGAGTAGGAGATTCTTCTACCCCAGTGAATCACAGAGATCTCTGTGGGCTATTGCCACTATTGGTTAATAGCAAACTTAGAACATGCTTGGTTATCAGCACCAGTCCTAGAGTCTTTTTCTCCTATCAGTTGGTCACAAGAATGTTCTCAATGGCTGAAGCTCTAGATTTTAGAAGAGGCTTTAGAGAAATGAAGGTAGGATGATATGGGATGCTGGACAGCCTATTCATGCAATAAATAGACTCATACTTTTAGAGTTGCTTAAACATGTTGACTAGAGGAAATGAATTGCTACCAGAACTACTGGTATGGGAGACCTAGTACACCCCACTCATGATAGGCACCTCTGGTGATACTGTCACTTGATGTCCTGCGGTCAGGTGCTTTGTATCTGCTAAACTCATTAGCACAGCCAAAGCTCTTTTTTTGATGTTGGGTCTTACCCTGGGAAGCTGCAGCCATAGGTTTCTCTTACTCTAAGCCTTACTTGACATTGGCAGCCTTCTGAGTAGTCAGAAAGGTGCAGAGATTGATATATTTATATAAAATTAGATTTATTATGGAATTTACATTATGTAATACCTATTTGGTCTCGCCCAGTTGTGTGATTAACTGAAATAAAAGTCATAGTATTTTTAAGATTTATCTGTTAATAAGTGCATTCTGCTTCTATACCCCCTTTAATATGGACTAATATTGAGACTTAATTTGTCCAGTAGACTGTGGGAGGAGTACTGGTGTAAGGTTTCTAAACTGAGGCTTCCTTAAAGCCTCTAGTTCTAGCTGACTTCATCTGTGGAGTGTCAAGTAGAAGACTTATTATCTAGTCAAAGAATATTATAAGGAAACAGCTTTTCTTAACTCACTAAATTCTCGTGGGTTTTGTTATGCAATAATATATAACTAATACAGTGTATTTGGTTTTTATAATTATACTTATATCTTCTGTACTAGTAATGTTACTGTATTTCTACTGTAATTTCTGCTTTATAAAGTGCTTGCTATGTTAATACTTGCCTAGATATTCATAACTTACCTTCATTGTGTGTATCACTTTTTGTAATATAAAGTGACATTTGTCACATTTAATTCTTTTTTGTATGAATTCTACTTTGACATTTTATATACAGTATAGTTAAATGTGTGAACTAAACTGAAAATCTTTTCTTTTTAAAGGTATTACCCCATTCATATTTTATGAAAAGTTCTATTTAAAGTTTTATTATATTGTAGCTAATAATTAGTATATTTTTAATTCCTGATTTTTTACATATTTTCTTTGATCTTTTAAAATTTCTTTTGATTTAGAAGATTTTCATGTTTAATACCCTTGCCCCACTCCTTCCTTATTTATCCTCCAAGGCTTATCAGTTTTTAGTACTATCTTCCCACTTTATTCTCATGTAGCAAACAATGGGTTACTGTCTCCTTTCTCTTCTTGTTTTTAAAAAGATACTTTATTTTTACCTTACCATAACTCTTAGGTGCCTTTAGTAATGAACCATTCTTCCACCTGGTGCTCACCTTTTTCAGCTTAGAACTATGTCTAAAGACATCTAATGTTTCTTTGAAGTTTCTCTGTAAGTGTGACTCCTTTCTTGGTTGGATGAAGGGTCTTCTCTCCTGAATACTTCCAGGAAGACTCACGAGAGCAGAACTTCTTGAATTCTTGTGTTTTTCAGTTCTTTCCTATCCTCTGGGGTCAGCTGAGTTGAATGTGAATTCTCAGTTCACAGTGTGTTAAAGTTTTCAGATGATGATGCGTCGCTGCTGCTTTTCTTTTTCTATTGCTCTGAAACGTCTGTGTCAACCTAATTTTCTTGACCTGCTAATTTTTAGCATACATACCTGCCGAAAGAATTAAGGTTTTTCTCTATCATCCTTAAATTAGAAAAAATAATATGAATATGGCACAAATCTCTCTCAGACGTAGTTTGAAGTTGACCATTGCTAGTCAAATTTTGAAGGTACCCAACAGGCATTTATATGTAAAATATATATATATATCTTTAAATTGCATAGAGTTCTATTAAATTGGAGGCTGCAGTGGTGCTTGGCAGTTACAGTGCTTGCCCAGCATGTGCGAGTACACAGGTTCAAACCCCAGCACCCACGTACACAGCTAAATGTTGGAGCATCTAAGGTCATGTGAAAAACTCAATAAAAATTATTTCTCTGTTTCTCTCTCTCTCTCTTGTATTGTCCTCTCTAAAAAAAAAAAGTCCTATTAAATTGTAGCTTTTAATACTCAATTTCTTTCTTTGAAAACTTGAGCTGTATGTATGTTGGCCTTTTCATTCTGATTCTCCATTTTGATCTTTCTCTTTGATTTCTTTTACTATGTTTAATTTTATTCCATTTTATTCTGCTCTATTCAACACCATTGTGCCATTTTTATTTGGCACTTTTATTATTTGGTTTTTATTTATAGAATTACCATGTTTTAGTTTTAGTCTATTTTTCCAAGTTCAATCAACTTTTGCTTCATTTCCATTGTTTCTCTTTATTTTTTCTTAGTATTTGAGCTTCTCTGACTCAAGTGTTTTTCTACATGTTCCTCAAGTCTAGGGATATACATACACATATTCATATATAGATTATTTTACATATTAAAATC
This sequence comes from Aplodontia rufa, assembly GCA_004027875.1. Lineage (NCBI taxonomy): Eukaryota > Metazoa > Chordata > Mammalia > Rodentia > Aplodontiidae > Aplodontia > Aplodontia rufa. The sequence goes on from PVKS010040545.1 coordinate 5,357, forward strand.
TTATAGGAGATTTTCTATATTAAAAACTCAGAAAATAGGACTATATATTTTACATGTATGAATTTTGCCCTTTGAATTTAGCTTTTATGTTGATCAAATATATACTTTTAATATAATGTGGGATTGATTTCATATCTACTTTATTTTGTCATATTAAGATGAGTGTGACATATTTTTATAAACAACCAGAAATAGCTAAATTATTTTCTATGACATTATTCCTTATAAAATACCAATGGCTCTAGAATGTGACTTATATTTAAAAAAAAATATTTTCCCAAAATTTTATTATGGGATTCTCAATCACTCAGAACATTTGAAAGATTTTTGGAGTAAACATCCCTAAATCTATTAAACATACTTTGTCACACATCTATCCATCTATCTGTCATCTACTCATCTAGCTGTGATCTGATACATTAAATGACATTTAATTTTCTTTCTTTTCCTTTTTTATTCCCATAGCTATGTGTGAGTACCTTGAAGGCAGTAACTGTTTAATTTATAGTTTTTATCCCTCAGATAATCTTGGTGAGGGATAAATAATCTTTCCATAAACCTATTGAATTAGAATTTATGCAGGATAATGGTTTGAATATTCTTTTTGTAGGAATATAAATAACTTTTTAAAATACAGGTAGATAGTATGACCTAGTAAAAGGCAAAGGTGTTATCATCAAAAGGCGGACATTTTAATTCTCTGACTTTGGCCAAGTGCTTGAATTCAGAGTTCCTAGTGTAAAATTCTTAGCACAGATTCTTCTATATAGTGGAAAGTGAATAAATGGAATGAGCTTTTAATTTGACAGAATTTAATTTTAACTTTTTGTTAAGATTAGCCTTATTGGGTTGAATGTTTTCACTCATTTGTGGAACCTGGAGCTAAACCTAGGATTCAGTGAAAGGTAGTGAAACTCATGTATTAAACCCAGCAAAGGCATAGCAACACATAATCAAGGGGAAACATAGATATGTGGAGGGTGGGAGGAGAGAAGGGATAGGTGGAGGGAGGAAGTGGGGGTAGGGAGGGATCTAGGGAGACAATCAACAATGTAGTATAATCTTTACCCTCCTGAGAATCTAAATAATAGTTATGCAATCATTTAATTCTGGAAAATTCACAATCTAAGCATTTATATAGCTTGTAGGGGCAAAATAAAAAAGAATTGAGAGACTGGAGTGTGGGCAATATGGGGGTAATTCTGGTTTAAGAACAAACGCATATCACATCATTAGTTTATATGCATTTATGATTATACAACAATTCAACTCCTTAATAAAAATAAAAAAAAAGATTAGCCTTATTGGGCTCATTGAAATAAGAGAGCAATAAAGATAGTATGATTTCAGTGTATCATATTGAATAGAATATTATGGATTACCAAGCAAAAGAAATTGAGATAAAAATTCTGAAATTATGAGATCTCTCTCTCTTTCTCTCTCTCTGTCTCTCTCACACACACACACATACATACATTCTCAGATGTCTGCGTTTTTAGACCAATTTTGTTTACCTTCTTCTATATATACTTTTTCTATATTCCATTTGCCTGGTGATGCATGAATATGTGCTGATGAATGATGAAGTCTCCTGTAAATCAGAATTGACACTTATTCATTATCTTGGAACTACTTGAGCTATTAAAATTGATGTCTTCTGCATATAGTGTTAGAACCTTTCTGGTACCCCACCAACAGGTAGTTAGTTTTTCTTTTTTCCATACACATGGTATGTTATGAACTATACCTGTTAATGCTAGACTTGGTGGATTCTAAAAATTATGACTGACTTGCAAATTATAAGATATAAGATATATATAAAATGAAGTAGTATCCATATTATCTGGTTTCTCAAGATGGAATATTTCTTTGAAAGAAAGGAGCAATATATACAGAAGGGCTTTTTTACAATAAGGAGTTGGGTTGTACAATCATAAATGTATACACAGAAGAGTTTTAACAAGCTTTATCATATTGTTGGAACATGAACAGACAGCACAAAATTGGAATTAAAAATTGAAAGAAGACAATAGAACAGATAACAAGAAACCCCTGTGTATGTACTCTAATTATTGAGTTAATCTCTCTTTCACTTAACTGGCCTATTTGATGTGAATGAGGGTATTGGTAGCATTGTAATTTTTAAGGCATGAGAGGAATAACATTCAACCTGACAACTCTCCAAAGGACCCTAAAACTAATGGACTGCCTCTCAATACCTAAATCTTGGAAATCTTTTCCCAGAGAGCATTTAAAGGTTCAATGAGTAGTTAAATTGGGAAAGTAAAGTACACTAAACAGTATAATATTGACTTGACATGCTGTTTCGTGGGGTACAAAATGTTTCAAATGCAGTTGTCCACCATGTTGGTAATAGGAAATTGTGCAGGACAGAAGATGGTGATGGTGAATGCCATAACAGAGACATAGCATGTCTGTCAGGAGGTTAAAGAATAGTTACAATGCTTTAGCTTTCCAGATATAACAGTTTAAATTGTCTTTGGTAATTTTCATTTAATACAGTTTTCTGAAGGTGACCAATTTTTTTGTAATATTCCAGGGATGAAAAATGAAACTGTATCAAACCTCAAACTGTCCTGTTAATATATCTTCATGTATATGTCTTATTATTCTTTAAATTACTGGGGTTTTGCTTTCTTTCTGATTATTCATGTAGTCTCACTTTTAACACCCAGCAGGCAATAATAAATGAATGTACAAATTAATGAATTTGTGTACATCCCTACCTTTTAATAATTTCTATCCCTGAATGTCAACCCTTGTACTTCCTTCTTTCCTCATTCTACATTTGCATTTAAAATACACATAAATCCAGTAGCTGTACTGTTTCACTCATTCTGTGTGTCTTAAAAACTTGTGTAATATTTCTGTCTCTACTGGGGAATTATTTCTTGGAATAGTTGAAGGAAAGCAAAACTTACTTGTTTTTACACAATCTTGCTTATCTATTAGAATACATACCTGAAAAGAATGCCTCTTAAATTTTAGTTTCTTTTACTTGAGCTACTGACAACCCCAACATTTACTATATCACAAATGAAACAAAAAAGAATCCAACAAAAAAAAAATGTCAGTTTAAGAAATTTAACATGGAAGCAGGGCTTTACATCTCTTCAGGGAAAGTGGCTATCTTTTCACTTGGGAAAATAAATCTAAGTAGCACATGAAATGGAACTGTTTAATCGTGTACATTCAAGTGCTTTAGCAATTGAACAAAAAATAAATGGATGGGCACTCTTTCAGTTCTTGCCAAATGCTATTGACCTGAATCCAGGATATATTGGAAGATAAGTAGAGGGCCAATCCAATTTGATCTTTTAATTCCTTTATTAGATGAAGTTTCTCAGATAGATAGGATGAAACTTAGTCTTGCTTCTGAGGTCCATTCCAAGTATAGTGTTCTACCTAGCACTAAGCAGGGCTCTGATTCAGGGGCAGGTAATAGAGAAAGGAGAATGTGTGTCCCTGCCCAACCTCCAGCTTCAGGACTGAAAGTTATATCATTTTTTCCCTCAGGATTCTAAGGGCAAGTTTTTTGATAATCTTAACTTTCAGCCTGCTAAAAGTGCTGTAATTTTTTTGTGTATGTGTTCTTTGGTTTGGGAAGTTGGGAATTGCCAACATTGTTGATGGCTATTTGATATTATTTTTATCCCTGGAACTACATTCAGAAATAGTGAAAATACAAAAGTATGATCCCGAGTCTATAAAAGGAGAAGCAGTGATGAGGCTTTCTGTAGCAAAAGGAGAAAGATACTGAGGATTTGACCTAAAAACATATTAAGATAGAAAAAAAATGGTGTAAAATTGTTTAGACTGAACAGTCTTTTCCATTAGAGATAAGAATAAGTTGAAGATGGTCCCTGGTTTTTCTTAGACAGCTGTGAGAATAGCTGACACTATTAAATAGAGAGGGGAAAGTAGGTTAAGGAAGAAATGGGGGTATTTTCTAGAATGTAAGAGTTTGGTTTGGAAGAAGATAAAGTTGATTGTACTTGAAAGTCCTTTACAGTAAGATAACTTTGGGACTTTAAGTATAGAAATTAGAACTCAAAAATGTCCTTTGCTAGAGATATAGATCCTAATATTATAACAATGAGTATAGAGTATATAGAGCAGGAAGAAAGAAAACATGTTCTAATCTAAGTGTCTTACAGGCATTACTCAATTTGGTCTTCAACACCATCTTTTGTGGAAGGTAATACCACTCTTCATTTTAAAATGAAAGGTCTCTACCTCACATATTCATTTTACCTCACTTACTACGGGCTGCTACAATGCAATATAGTAGATTGGGTGGCTTAAATAATAAAACTTTATTTTCTCACAGTTCTGGAGGCTGGAATTCTAAGATTGGGGTGCCAGCATGCTCAGATTATGGCTTGTAGATTAGAACCCTCACTCTGCTCAGGCATCCTTTTCTGTATATGTGCACATCTCCCTTCCTTCTTCTTCTTCTAAGGCCATCAATCCTATTGGATTAGCAGTGAGCTTGGGCTTTGAACCCAGATAGCACACAGAAACCATGTCCTCTACTGCTAAACTTTTTTTTAAAATTTATTTTTATTAGTGCATTAAAGTTTTACATAATGTTGGGATTAGTTGTCACATTCCTAGATGCACACAATTCAGCAATACAATTTGTTCAATGTCCCCCCCATTCCTCTCCCTCCCTCCTCCTGTCTCCTGATCCCTTGCCTTTTTTCTGGGTCCTATATTGTTCCCAAAAAACCCAAATACAACAACATAATTCTTATACCTATGAAGAATATTGTTCATATATATAGCTATAGTATATACAGTGACATTTATAACTGCTTGGAATGTACATTGCTTTATCTTAACAAAAATGCAAAATGTTAACATTTATGAGATATAGTTACAAGATACTTCATAAGATATTTGAACAAGCTATACTGAATACCTGTACAAAAACGTAAATGTTTAATCCCATTGTCAAATATTTTGAAGAATAACAAGGGATGATAGGAAGGGAGGAGAAGGGGAAATGGTGGAACTAAGATACTGCTAAACTTTTGATGCAGACTAGTAACTGGCTTTGGTTTGAGTCATTAGTCAAAATCTATTGTGAATGTGGGGAAAGCAGATAGGAGACAGGAAACAGCCAACTGAAGGGTGGTGGAATTGAAAGAAATGGACCTGTAATTACAAGTATAAACCAACGTAACACATAATTTTGTCCTTAAAAATATTGTAAAGATATAATATGCACAGGCACACGTGTACACTGTATGTTGTAAAAATGATAAATTTCAGTATTTTTACTGAAAGCTATGGAATGCTTTCAAGTACAAACCACTACCAAAGATGTATTGATGTGTAGAGCCTTGCATTTTGATTTTGCAGTCATGCCTTTATTTTTTGTGTGTATCAGAAATTGGAATCTATTTCCGTTTGTGCAAAAGAAAAGGTGTATCTGTTGGAAATATGTCTATACATGCAAAGCAAAGGGATTGAACAAAGGAATTAAAACCATGCTTATACAAAAATTATAAATATAAATACACAGTGAATGTTTGTACTTTCACAGATGTTTTTAAAGGTGCCTTTAAAATTGCTTCAGACTACTTTGACTACTACATTAGCTTCCAACATGTAACTGTAATGTAATAATGAAAAATTTAAATCTATATTCTAGAAATAGCATTTAAACAGAGTTTGCTACTGGAGGTCAAGGAGAAAATGTTCTATGAGAGAAAAAAATTGAATGCTAAGATGAAAGAAAGATCATTTTTCATTTTACAATGTTTAGACCCCCATGATTTTCTTTCTCCAGCCCCTTTCCTCCTCCTTCTTTTTTGTTATTTTTGTTTGGTTTGCCTCTGATCAATATATAATCAGAATGTCATATTTGTGGATTAAATAATTCATTTATATTTGCCCCAAATCACTCTAGTATGTGACCTCATGCTTTGATTTCAGAAAAACAACATTTACATTAGTTCAAGCTTTAGAGTAGTTTTGTATATAGGCTTCAAAACCCATTAGCCTGTCAAAAATCCTGAAATATTTCAGGTCTGTGAAATCCTTTGACCTTGTTTAAAGTTATCCATGTCTCCCCATCTATCTACTGCTTCCTTGACCCTGGATTTTCTATTGACCCTTACATCATTAGGATAAGATGTGACCTTTTGTTAAGTAATTGGTGTACAAAACCAAGAACATCAGGAACACAAGGAATGACTATATATTGAGCATTGGTATTCTGCAGTTATCTTTATGTGGCTTTCATTTTTGTCTCACATTCTAGTGACTCTAACTCTTAATACTTCAGTTAGCATAGTGGTTAAAATCACTGATTTGCCTTTCAAGCATAACAAATTTTGAATCCTAATTTTGCTACTTAATAGCTATGTGGTCCCTTGAAAGCCTCTTTTTCTCCCTTTTCTTTCAACATTTCAACAACTTATTTTCATTTTATATGAAATTGGAGGTGAAAATATTACCTACCTCAAAAAGGTTGTGACTAGAAATAAAATGAGTGTGTCAGTAGTTAGCACTTTTTCTAGTAAAGTTTAACTGTGGTCATCTTTGTCACTGTGACCAAAATAACAGACAACAACTTAGAAGAGGGTAAGTTTAATTTGCTTCATTGTTCCAGAAGTTTAGTCTATGCTCAACCAAGTGCATTGCTCTGGGCCCAAGGTAAGGCTGCACATTGTGGTGGATGGGTGTGGCAGAGGGAAGCTGCTCAGGACGTGGCAGCCAGGAAGAAGAGAGAGAAAGGGTGAAGAGGAAAGGGCCCCAGGGAACATGAACCCTTTCAAGGCACACCCCCCAGTGACCCACTTCTTCCAGCTGTGCCCTCCATGCCCATAGTTACTACTTAGACCCTTGAAACCAGGATGGACTGATTAGGTTACAGATCTCACTATCCAATTTTACCTCTGAACATTCCTGCATTAACACAGGAGCTTTAGGGTGCACTTCATATCCAAAGCATAACAATAAACAAATGATTGTGATGGTGTTTATTAGAAATATTGTGACTTATCCAAGGCCACACAACAAGTAAGAATTAGAGTGAGAATTCAGTTAGGTTTGCTATGATTTCAGTGCTTTTCCCCATAAGATACTTACTGAGTGAAATAAATATTTCAAAGTTGCTCTCTCCTGTTTATTAGGTCCAAGCTGATTTTGTGGAGGTAAACTGGCAGGTCAGAATGTATTTTCATGGATGCTTGGGAACTGATGTAAGATTAAAAGCAAAGGGTTGATGTGAAATAAAGTGGGAGTAATTAAAACAGTCATAGATTTAGGTTAAAGATGGAGACACTAGCTGATCTGTGACAAGTGCTAGGAGCCATGGACTTCTCTGGCCCAGGCAATCACAACCACCTATATAACTTCACCTGTACTTAACCTGTTTGTCTCTACAAAGGAGCTTTACATTCTGCTAACAATTTCTACCTGCGCAGGGAGTGAATAGGTTTCCACCTATTCACTTTCAATAATTATACTGTTTATCTACTTGTATAAATATTAGTTGTATAGAAATATAGGTAGAAAGAATATTAACAATGAAGAATACATTTGAGTAATATATTTTTCATTGTAAACATGTTGAAAAAAATAAATGACATTTCCTGGATTAAAATATAATACACGGGGCTGGAGCAGTGACTCAGGAGTTGAAATGCTTGCCTGGCATGCACAAGGACCAGGGTTCAAACCCCAGTACCACATTCACAACTGTCAGAAAGCCATATGTAGACAACTGAAATTGGATCCCTACCTGTCTCCCTGCACAAAAATTAAATCAAAATGGTGAAAAGATCTGGATATTAAACCAGCAACTTTACAATTACTTGAAGAAAAAGTAGGATCAACACTTCATGACATTGGGGTCAGCTCTGCCTTCCTTAACAAGACACCCATGGCGCAAGCACTAAAGTCAAGAATAAATGAATGGGATGTAATCAAACTAAAAAGCTTTTATACAGCTAACAATTTAGTCAACAGTGTCAAGAGAGAACCTACAGAATGGGAGAAAATCTTTGCCTGCTATATTTCAGACAGAGGGCTAATTTCCAGAATATACAAAGAACTCAAAAAATTAAACACCAAAACCACAAGTAATCCAATCAATAAATGGGATACAGAACTAAATCAAAACTTCTCAATGGAGGAAGTCCAAAAAGCCCTTACATATATGAGAAAATGCTCTACATCACTGGCAATCAGAGAAATGCAAATCAAAACTTCACTGAGACTCCATCTCACTCCAGTCAGAGTGGCAAAAGTGAAGAATACGAATGACGACAGATGCTGGAGGGGATGTGGGAAAAAAATACTGTCACATTGCTAGTGGAACTGCAAACTGGTACAGCCACTCTGGAAAGCAGTGTGGAGACTCCTCAAAAAATTGGGGCTGGAACCGCCTTATGACCCTATTATCCCACTCCTGGGTATTTTCCCAAAAGAGCTAGAATTGGCATATCATAGAGATACAGCTACATCAATGTTTATAGCATCTCAATTTACTTTAGCTAAACTGTGGAACCAACCAGGATGCCCCTTACTTGATGAGTGGATTCAAAAACTATGGTGCATATATATAATGGAATTCTACTCGGCTAATGGAGGGAATGATATTATGGCATTTGCAGCCAAATGGATGGAGACGGAAAAAATTATGCTGAGTGAAATATCCCAAACTCAGAGACTCAAGGGCCAAATGTTTTCTGTCATTTGTGGAAGCTAGAATACTATCAGAAACAGTATGGCCAAACTAATAATAACCTCAACATGTATGAAATTTTACAGGAGCAGGAGCAACCTTGCCTATGATGCTGGTGGATGTAGGGAGGGGGACAGGAAGGGGGAATATGAAGGATATCAAGGAGGATGGAGGGAGGGAGTATGGGGGATTAAACGCAGGGGAGAACCTTCTACTTCCATGAGAAGTCCAATTAAAACAGGGGTTAAATAGGGAGAAAGAGGGAACATTTGGGAACCCAAGGGGAGAAACCATGGAATGGCATCAGCTTTGTCTTGCTCTGTTATTATATTCTTGATTATATGATAATGACTTCCTCCTAAATGTAAGTCTATTTTTTTAATTAATAAAAAATGAATTAAAAAATAAAATAAAAGTAAAAAGAGCTGGGAAAAAATATTACTAGACTGAATGAAAATAATATAATAATTAAGGTTTATCGCCGAATACACCTCTGGCACATGTATAGATGAAGCACAAGATTCTAATTAAAATTATTACTTTTAATAAAGTATAATCTGAAATTTTGAATTAAAAAAAATAACTAAGTGTCAGGGAAACAAAGGCCAGATGAAAAACTAAATAAAATTGATTCTTTCTTTCCCTCTCTTTTTCTAAAAAAATGAATGCATATATGTACTTTCACATATAAGAATGCAAAAGGGACATAGATGGCAATAGAAATTTTATAGTACAATGTTAATATTGCTGGGCACAGTTGCCTATACTGCCAGGGATGGTTGCTGTAATTCCAGAGACTCTATAGGCCGAGGTAGTAGGATGGTAAGTTTGAAGCCAGTCTCAGCAAATTAACAAGACCCTGTCTCAAAATAAAAAATAAAAAAATATAGGGACTTAATTTAGTGGTTATGTGCCACTGAGTTCAATCCCCAGCACTATATATGTATTCACATTCCTTTTTTGGTGTGTGTATGGATATTATTAATGTATTTTCTATAAAAACCCATGTGGTTCCTTAAAGTCTTAATTATTTGTTTTAATCTTGTAATGTGATATAAGTACTTTTTAGTCCAGGGAATATGTTTTAAATGTTCATTTTCAGTTTCCTTAAAGACAACATAAATGTAATTAAACATTACTTTTATTAAGCTTAATGAAAAAAAATCTTAGCACTTCATATTTTTAGTTTGTTTCTCTATCCATAGTACCCATTGGCTCTGTACTTGTGTGTGCTATTACCAGTTATTAAGTTAGTCATCTCATATACATCAGAAATGTAGAGGTTAGAGATAGATCCTGGCCATTGAGAAAGGAGGTCTATTATCACATTTTAAATCCGGATAAAGTGTAATGTCATACAACCTAAGGCATTTGTAGAGATGTATTGGGAAGGAAGGGGGGAAAGGGATAAGGGTGGGTAATTGGGAGGGGCTCTTGGGGGTAAATCTAATTTTCATAATTTATGCATATATTATATTATTTCATTAGAAGAAACTTGTTTGATTGTTCAACAAATAAATTTCTGAATAAAATTTTCAATAAAAAATACTGGAAACCATATTCCTAAAAAAAAAAGAAATGAATGTGAACTTTAAATCATTGATATTTAATGATGTTGAATTTGACCTGCTAGAAAGAAAATCTATGGGACAAATACTTTTTAGCATCAGGAATAGATTTAGATGTATTTGGAGAAGAAACAGGGCCACCTGAGATCACAAGGCTTCCAAATTGCAGAAATAACCAGGTTAGGTGGAATATGTGATTAAATATCATACTGAGAAATTGACTTCCTCATATCCAATCTTCATTATGTGGTACAATTACTTTACGCACAATGAAAAATGTGTGTTCTTACAGTAATAGCTTTCTTATGCAAAAAGATATGGGATGAGAACAATGAGATAACTATATTCCCAAACTTAGAAAATAGAGATTATTAAAAAAAAAAAAAGTTTAGTCTTGGAGAAGGCGCAACAGGGATTTAGGAAGCTGTCTCTGTCTCAAGGTGGCTTGATGAGTTGCAGCATACCCTCCTCTTGACCCCTCACTGCTTCAGCATAACTCTGAGAAGATGGGAGGAGGCAAAGTTCATTTCTTGTGTTACTCTAAAGCTTACTACTTTCTCACTCTTGAAAATCAAGAGTGAACATTAGTGTTGGTGATGTAGCTCAGTGGTAAAGAGCTTACCTAACACGTGCAAGGCCCTGGTTCAATTCCCACCAAAAATTAAGTATGCAAGTATAGGTTTTCCTAAGTGCACTGCTGAGAAATATTTAGAAAAACTTCTTTATAGGCATACTTTTTTACTTGTATTTCATTTGTGTGCCTATAGCATATCAAGGAGATGATGGGTTGGGTGAAAACTTCATAAATTTATTTAAATAACTTTGGAAGTAAAATAATAGAATGACCTATAAATACTGATTTGACTTTTCTGGGTTTAGACAATAAATTTCTAAGTCTTTTTTTCTCTAAATATAATCCTGCACATCAGACAAG
>PVKS010040546.1:0-16579 GCA_004027875.1 Aplodontia rufa
AATACAAAGAACTCAAAAAATTAAATAACAAAACCACTAATAACCCAATTAATAAATGGGCTATGGAACTAAAAAGAAGCTTCTAAATGGAGGAAGTCCAAAAAGCCCATAAACATGTGAGAAAATGCTCTACATCACTAGCAATAAGAGAAATGCAAATCAAAACTTCACTGAGATTTCATCTCACTCTGATCAAAGTGGCAAAAATGAAGAATACAAACAATGACAGGTGTTGGAGGGGCTGTGGGAAAAGAGGAACACTGTTACATTGGTGGTGGCACTGCAAACTAGTTCAGCCACTATGAAAAGCAGTGTGGAGAATCCTCAAAAAATTAGGGCTGGAACTGCCCCAGCTATCCCACTCCTGGGTATCTTCCCAAATGAGCTAGAATTGGCTTACTATAGAGATACAGCTTCATCAATGTTTATAGCAGCTCAATTTACTATAGCTAAATTATGGAACCAACGCAGATGCCCCTTACTTGATGAGTGGATCCAAAAACTTTGGTATATATATACAATGGAATACTACTCGGCTATTAGAGAAAAAGATATTATGGCATTTGCAGCCAAGTGGATGGAGATGGAAAAATTTTTGCTAAGTGAAGTATCCCAAACTCAGAGACTCAAGGGCTGAATGTTTTCTCTCATTTGTGGATGCTAGAATATAAGCAGAATTAGTATGTTAGATGGCTAACCTAACAATTACCTCAGCATGCATGAATTCATACATGATCATGGGGAACTGCGTTTAGGTTCCTGGGGAACGTAGGGAGGGTGGAAGGGAATAGGAATGTCATCAAGGTAACCAGAGGGAGGTAGTATGGGAGAATCTAACCTGAGGGGAACCTCTGACTTCCACAAGAAGTCCAATTAACTTGGGTCTTAAGTAAAATGAAACATGGAACCATGGGGAACCCAAAGGGGGAAACCATGGTCTGACACCAAAATTGGATTGTTCTGTCATTACACTTTTGTTCTTAATTGTATGATGATGAACCCCTCCTGTTGTAAGATCATGTTTATTGAATAAAAATTTTTAAAAAATAAAGTAAAAAAAAAAGAAATAGCTTGTTTTGAAAGCACTTTATTAAGTATAAAGCATTACATAAATGAAAGGAGGTTTAGTTGTACCATCTTTCCTCATTTATGGATGAGGAAAATGAAGCCATAGAAATATTAAATGAGTTCCTAGAACATTAAAAGTACTTCTTTAATACATGGGCCTGCTTATCCAACATGAGCTGTTGGAGTCGAAGTAAAATCCTCTCCCCTAGTTTTGTATCATTGCCATTGGGCAGCATCGAGTGAATGAACACAACAATTTTGTTTTTTTGATAGATTCCTGCAAGCTGGACGAATCCTTCAGGCAAATATCATATTGGCATTAAAAATGGCTACGACTTCTATCCAAAGGCTCTCAAGGAAAGGATACAGGTAATGTTCAACCTATATTATGTTACCAATAATGTTCTTAGACTGTTTCTTCCTATTGGAGGAAAATAAAGTCATCATAAAATTTTGTTAACTCTTAATTATTTGGAGGGTTGGGGAGCTTTTAAAAAATCACTGCTTAAAAGTTGGTTCTGTTCAATGGAATGTTATCTTTTTATGGATAAATAGCTGTGGTTCTTAATCTTGGATGCATTGATTGGGGTAGGGAATTTGTACATGCTGAAATTAGACTTTCGTTTGTTTTTTTCAGGGAGATGGCATAGAACTTCCTTTGAATTTTTTACTTTTTACTTGAGAAAGTTTAAAGACAGTTCATTTAAAATCCAGACTTCCTTATTTATTTCTGATCCTGTATTTTCTGTAATTTGTCCCATTTTTTCATGTTTCACTGACCTTCAATTTTAAACAGCAACATGTGACTTGTGGCTACCGAATCAGTCAGTGCCACTTTAGAAGACTGCTATGACACTAGCACTGATACTTCCAATATTTCAACTGTAAGTAAGATGTAGTCCTTGAAACAGATCTTGGTGGATAAGATTTGTGGCCCCATGATCTGACCACAGTGTTATTGTTTGCTTCCCCTTGGGTCGCAAACCAGAAATTACTCTAATACATATAACTCTTAAGTACTATTTTGTTTTAAAGTTTGAGGCTTATTTAATAGATATCATGGCATTTGTATGCAATATATTAAAGTTGGTTGTATTGATATATGGTACCAATTGATACACAAATAGAGAAGTTAATTGAAAGCAGAACTCCTTTAGCTTAGCTGAGTTGCTTGTTTTTTTGGAAAGAATTCCTAAAGTAGCAGACTTCTGTCAGGAGATACTATAGGTTAAAGAAACTGGAGGTAAGGGTAAGACCAGTTTCAAATACAGAGCCATATACCATCAAAGTGAATGAAGAATCCTAGAGTGGAAGGAAATTGAGACCCACATATCCACCAAAATGCAGCCACAGCCTCTTCTGCTCTTCTGCTTGCACTTGATTCACTGCGTTCACATTCTCCAATTTTGTGTGAGTCCAGGATCCTGTATTTTCTTATTTTAAATGAAAATTCAGTCAGTTTTCAGATACGGTACTCCATATTGTTGAAGGTGAGGATTTTAATTGGGGAATATGAATCTAAAAATACATGTCTTGGTAAACTTGTTCTGTTCAATCCTAGCTGCAATGAATTAGCTGAACACTTTTTAATCATTGATCTGTTACTTCATCAACTTCTTAGAAATTATTTTTTAAACCCTTGCCTGAGGATGGTGGATCCACATGACTGCTGGTGAAAATGCATGTGTAAATGATGGTCAGAGTTTGCCTGAGTGTCTGTCAGTCTAATTGCAAGGCTACTTTTTTTGTTATTGCAGAAAGAACGGAAGGAAAAAATCTGGGATCCTGTTCACAGAGTGGCCCTTGCAGAAGCCTGTAGAAAGCAGGAAGAATTTGATGTGGCCAACAACGGCTCTTCCCAAGTTGGTGCTAGTCGCTTTTTTCTAGACATTGGCAGAACTGTATGATTTAGAGTACTTAGGGAATAAGTAGACTGCTCTCTCTCCATCTTCCCTCTTCACAGTTTTCTCCTCAGGTCGATTTTGTACTTTTTTCTTTATTGTTTATGCTTTGGTTAATAATAATATAGTAACAATTTTCTGTTTTTTTCCTTTATTGTTTATTCAATGTGTGTCAGTGTTTTAAAACTTATATTTAGCATGTAATACATGTAGGTTAAAGGACATCAGTCCTAAGGGTGTCCTTCTGAATTCTCTCCTGTGAGCTGCTCCAGGAAATCTCTCCTCCCCAAAGGTGGCCTTCCCTGGAAGGGAAGCTCTGTAGGGTGGTTTTGGTGAGGCGGAGCCCTGTGGCATGTCTTCTTCTGGTCTTCTGCTCGTGTGGGTGTGAGTGAGGCACATCGCTGCCTGGTGTGCCACACTCGTGTTCATAGCTCATGATGTCCTCTTTTATGGAAGAACCACAGTTTGTCCATTTCTCGTATTGCTTCTTGCTTTGTTTTCAATTTTTATTACTAAGAGTGATGCTATTTTAAACATTATGTGTGCCTTTTGGTGGGTCATAAAGTGATTGTACCAATTTCTGTTCCCATTGTAATTAGATGAAAGTACCCGTTGTCCTACATCCTTGCCCATTAAATGTTTTTGAACAAATAAAAATGGAAAGGTTTCATAATATCACCTCCCAGGGATGATCACCACAGCTTGGTGTTTATCCTTCTGAATTACTCTTTTAATACATGCGTGTACCTTTTTTTTTTTTTTTTAAGAGATAGAGAATCAGTTTTATTTAATTTTCCATCTGGTTTTTGTTTTTCTGACACTTAGTTGTGTTTATGGTGCTGGGGTTCAAACCCAGGTCCTTGTGCATGCCAGGCAAGCATTTTACTGTTGAACCCCCCATATAGCTTTCTTAATTAAAAATGGTTCCCAGCCCTGACTTCCATTAGCATCACATAAAGAGCTTTTAAAACTGCCCACACTTGTGTCCTAAAGAGGAATTAAATTTAAGCCTTGTAAGGGAGTCAGGCATTTTTAAAGCTCCCTAGAAGCTTTAATCAAAGGGCAGCTAGGGTTCAGAATTAATGGCCTAAGTTTGGGCATGGTGATGCATGCTTATAATCCCATCCTCTCAGGAGGCTGAGACAGGAGGATCACAGATTTGAGACCAGCCTCAGCAACTTAGACACTGTCTCAAAAAATAAAAAAATGTTCTGGGAATGTGAATTAATGTAGTTAAATGCTCCTAGGTTCAATCTTCAGTTTAACAAAAACAGAACAAAACTAAAATTTAAGTTCTATTTACATAATCTGTGTAGATTAAAAGCTGTATAATTTTCTGTTAAATCAGTATTTATACTTCTTCAACCTTTCATTAATAGGACATTAAATGTAGTGTTTTACGTTCTACATGTATATAATTCACTTTGTAAAACAGTAATCTGGATTTTGTTATCTATTTTAATATATTATGTAAACCAAAAGTGTATATATCATCACCTGTTGTCGTTAAGGAGAAATAAATATTAAACATGTTGAATAAATGGAAATTAAGCATGACAGGATTTTTCAAATGTGAAATTTTTTATTCACTAGGAGTATTAAGCTGTATATAGAGCAATTTAATAGAGTATGTAATTACAAAATTTAGATCAAAGCATATGAAACTGCCATTTTTGTGGATCAAAAATGGATAAGTATTCATTTTATATAATTAAACCTAATATATCTATAATTGTATTATCACATCTTTTTGTTGGGGGTTTCAAATTCATTTTTCAGTTAATGTACTAGACCCTCATGGTCCTCATTTTAAACACATAGGGTCATGTCCCTTGGTTTCCAAATCACTTGGGAACTTTTAAAAATCATTCTGATGTCCAGGCTTCATCCCCTAATTTTCTGATTTAATAAGTAGGATGAGTGATAAAATCTGTATTTTTGATAGCCTTTCAAGTGATTGTGATTTGCAGTGGAGTCTGGTAATAGATGTTCATCTCCTGTCCCCTGGTCTGTGATGGCAGCAGAGGATCACCACTGGAACAAGCAGCTTGCTTAGTAGGATTGCACGGCTGATGAGTGGCAGAGCTAGAACGGAATCTGCATTTCTTGGCTATAGTGCATACTTACACCATGCTGTTTGCACAAAGCAAATCAGTTTTGAGCAACATTAGAT
The DNA here is from genome assembly GCA_004027875.1 of Aplodontia rufa. Taxonomy (NCBI): domain Eukaryota; kingdom Metazoa; phylum Chordata; class Mammalia; order Rodentia; family Aplodontiidae; genus Aplodontia; species Aplodontia rufa. Next base: position 5,143 of record PVKS010040546.1, read on the forward strand.
GCTCTTGATCAGGGATGGCTAACTTTTCTGTAAGTGTCCAGAGAGTAAATATTTTCAGCACTCTTTGTCATAGTTGCTTAACACTGTCCCAGTATCATAAAAACACAGCAGTATGTGAGTGGGTATGGCTGTGCTCCAATAAAATTTCATTTACACAACCCTGTCACGGGCTAGATTGGCCCATGAACCATGATGTGTCAACCCCTGCTGGACCTGCTACAGTAATTATATAGAAAATCTAGGGGTGTGTTTGTTTGTTAAACTATAATTAGGTGTCTTTCACAAGGTTTAATGTATTTCTCTCAATTTCAGTATTTATTTCTCCCAACCTGTATTCTGTTAAGTCATTAGCAGATCCCTCTTATAACAATTTTATATTAGAATTCCTTTGGGAAATGAATTGTGTAGAACACAATTCTTGTCTTGGCCAAATGGTAAGACCGACATGTAGCACAGTCTTTTTCCCTAAAGCTGCAGGAGTGACTGAGTAAAAGAATTTTTAAATATTTAATTGATTGCTGTGTACTTCATTGAATTCAGTTACAAGTTGCATAGATATCAAAAGGAAATTATCTTAACATTTCCAAGGGCAAAATGATACACTGTGTCTTTTGTCATATACTAATCTATCTTTCAGAAGCACAAAGTATACTAATATTAATCTATTTTTTATTTAATTAGGCCAATAAACTGATCAAGGAAGAGCTGCAAAGTCAAGTGGAATTGCTAAATTCTTTTGAGAAAAAATACAGTGATCCTGGTCCTGTGTATGACTGCTTGGTATGGCATGATGGTGAAGCCTGGAGGTAAGCTTTCTGTGTTACCAGTGTTCACTAAAAAAAGGTCCCTCTCTCTGTCTGTCTGTCTCTTTTTCTCCTCCTTTCCCCTCTCTCTGAAGAACATTAAAACCCTTAGAGCTGTTCTGGTTTATGTGACAGTGTCACTCAGCAAATCTATTTGAGAACCAAATAAGTTTTAGTAGAGTTTGGGAAAGATTAAATTTAGTGTTTCTAGACCTAGTGAACACTGAATAATTATGTAAGCTATTCTGTTTCTGCTACAACAGCTAATAATTGAATTATTAATAGTGAATAACCTATCATATATACTTTTCAGTGTCTTTCCAAATGGCTTGTACATGCAGATGTGTCTCTTAAAGTTGGTTAGTGTGTCTTCTTGAATTACTATCATCATGAAAACAAATATGTTCTTAACACAGACCCTTAGCCACACACAGGTTTTGGAACTCCTGCGATGAACAAGGGATGCTTCCTTAAAACTCATGGTCAAGAATCACTTTGTGATTTGTGCCCCTGCTCACATTATGTTACTGTTTAATGTATTTGGTATTGAATATTAATGCAGTTTTCGTGTACATTCAGCAGTGGTGTTTGGGTTGTGTGTATGCAGGTTGAAAATTTTTTTCCCATAAGTTTCAATTAGAAACTTTTGTTTTTAGAGAGTGAGAGAGAAAGAGAGAATCGCTTTTATTTATTTTTTTATTTGGTCTTTGTTTCTCCAACACTTCGTTGTGTACGTGGTACTGGGGTTCGAACTATAAGCCTTGTGTGTGGAGGCAAGTGTTCCAATTGCTGAGCCACCGCTCCAGCCCCCTCATAGAAACTTTTGATTGGTGTTTGTAATAATGATAATTCTTTTAAAAATTCAAATGTATAGTTTAGTAAGCCTTAGTATATGCACCACTTGGTATGTAGCATGGTAGTCACTTCAATTGATGAGCCTAAGTTGAGTTTTAATGTCGGAGAAGAGGCAAGGTTAAACATGAGGAAAATGCAAAATAAAAAATGGAGTAGACTACAGAACTTAAATACTAAAAGGTCAGCAGGAATTGGGCAGTGAGGCCGCATGTCGTTTCTTTTAAAGTGTTCCCTGCAGGTCCTAGAAACACTGCAGATTATTTTGTCCTTAGAGAAAGGATTATGGAGTCCAGAGGTCCAGGGTGCCTGTGTGTATCCAGAAGGTTTCTTTGATCTTACATCACATCAGTTCAATAAAGTGATTTGTTGTAGCTGTTGGCCAACAACTATTGTAAGATTTCTATTAGATTTTTTTATCTTGTAAGTGATATTTAATCAAACGTTAAAAGTAATAAAATCTGAAATCCCAGAGGTACATTTTAGAAAAATTAATTATTAATCAGTGAAAGATATAGCAGAATTATGCTTTCAGATCCTTTTAGAAATAATTGACCTTTTTTTTTTTAAACATGATACAGTATATCCTGTAGTACTTTGATCTCTCACCCAGACTTTTTTGAGGAGAATCTTAAAGATCTCACAATACCTAACGTAAATTTAGAATTTAGGCACTATCTGCAAATGTTCTCATTTCTCATTTCAGAAATGTTAACCATTTCTTTTTTTTTTTTTTTTTAAACAACTTTATTTAGTTTTTCACATGGCCTTGGTTGCTCCAACACTTAGTTGTGTACATGGTGCTGGGGTTCGAACCTGGGTCCTGGTGCTTGCCAGGCAAGCGCCGAAACTGCTGAGCCACTGCTCCAGCCCCATGTTAACCATTTCTGAGGGGAGTAACATGATCTATTCTCTAAGTACCTTGTTTTGTTTGTGTTAAGAATGTCAAGTATGATCTTCCCACCCCATCCCTGCGCTTGACAAGTGACCTAATAATAATGCTATTCTTTTTCTTATCAGAATGTATAGTGTTAAAATTGACTTCTTTCAAAATGGAGCAAAATCGTGTTGAGAGAAACAGCATTTACAGAGCATTACATAAAGACGACTAGTAATTGGTTTCTTTTTGGTGTTTGACCTTATTATGTCATGTTTCCTTTGTGATTTTTGATGAAAGCTGTGGCTCCTTTCCGTAGAAAATTGACAGAATCATGTGGAAAATGTCAAATAATTTCTCAAACCTCAGCCCCTCCTCACTCACTCATGTGCTCTGCGAACCTCATTTCGTCTTCCCTCTGGATTCCAGCAGCATCTCCTTGAATTCAGCCACCCAGACCTTCGTAAAGTCGCATTTTTGCGACACGTTCATATTTGCCCTCTGTGGAGTTACGTAGTGAGATCCTTGTATTGTTGAGTCTTTCCATGCTGATGATCTTGTCAAATGTTTATTGAGTCCCTTTTTTGTAATATAGAACCTATTTCATGAATTCTAGACTCTGTGGAAGCAAGTACTAGGAACATGTAACCAGTCTAGGAAGCATCAAGGATTTCCTAGAAGGGACATCTTAAGTTGAAACATGAATGATCAGCACCGTTAATTAAGGCAGAGAGTAGGAAAAGGCTTTTGAAATGGAAGTTTTGAGATGAAATCAGTTGCCCTCCTCCACTGGCTGGTAAGACTGGATTTTCCTCTGCTTCTGCCAGCCAGCATGAGGTGCAGGCCTCTGCTGCCAAGAAATGTAGCTCTCAATGGGGGGCCTTCCAGTCTTAGAGCAGCAGACTTCAGCAGCTCACCATCATTTCTCTCCTGCTTCTGGGTTCTTGTCTTGTGAATGAAATCCACAGACCACAATGAATGAATAAAAGAATGATTTATTGAAGAAGCAGGAATAGGAACAGAACTCTTACACTATGCAAGAGGGGATCTGGATAGCAGGCATTCTCCACCCAAGTGTGCTCAGCTAGGTATTTATATAGCCCTTGTGACACTGCTATTTGTCCAAATACGGGGTTGAGAAAATCAGGGGCTGAGAAGAGTGCTAATGCTGTTGGTCCAAATGCATGCTAATTAGGGATTGGAAACCCGTTAACACTGTTGGTCAGATCTCAGGTGCCAACTTTCATCCAGGTTTGCCTGCTTCACAGTGTATTTGTAAAACAAACTTTCAAGGGTCCTTCCTTCTAAACTCTGTAATAATGATGCGTGTGCTTCAGTATTTATGGTAAATGGTCCATGTGGAACAGTAGTGGGCTTCCATTAGTTCATTTAGTAGCTATTTTGACTGACTTAGCTTGTAAAAACATAATTCTTATTTTTTAAAAAAAAACTTTAAAAAATATTATCTTTAAATGATGTGCATTCTATTCTGGAGAAATTATAGTATATGATTGTCTTTAGAAAAATAAGAAACTGATGCATTTTTGAAACCTCCTTTTTCTTTCAATGAACAGAGCCTGCATTGATTCAAATGAAGACGGGGACTTGAGTAAATCTACTGTATTAAGAAACTATAAAGAGGCCCAAGAATATGGCTCTTTTGGCACAGCTGAGATGTTAAATTACTCTGTTAATATTTATGATGATGGAAACCTGCTCTCCATTGTGACCAGTGGAGGTATTCTGATTCAGATTTATTAATAAGAGATAAATTTATGGAGTGCTAAGATAATAAATTCCTGTAGCCCAAAGCAACCTTCTAGAAGATTAATCTAGAGATCCCCACTAAAGGATTAGGTCTAGAATCATAGCTGTGATTTGATTTGGTGTTGTTTTTTAAAGTCATAACCACATACTGTCCATCCGAAGAATACAGGGTTATGGTCCAACATTACAAAACTTATCAACATGATTCTTATAAATAGTAATTTCACTTCTGAATATTGATCCTTGAAAAATTCACTCATGAATATGGAGGATCAAATAAAAGGATCCTCACTGTAGCTTTCTGTGTAATTTTAAGAACCTAAATATCCATCTACAAAAAAAAAAGATTTTTTTAAAAAATTGTGTTATTCATACTATGGAATATTACATAGCAATTGAAATGAATGTATATGCATGTGTTATGCATGAATCTCAAATAAGTTTTAATGAAAAACCACATTGATAATAAAATACTTAGTAAAATTTAGAAACATACCAAGTAAGCATTAAGCAGTTGTATGTGGATATGGGTATTTGGTGAAAATATAAAAGCAGATGCAAGGATTGTGCACACGAGCTTCAGAATGGCAGTTATTCTGGGAGAGAGAGAAAGGAGAAGGAAGGAGGATGGCCGTAACTCTTGCTGCCCCAAGTTCTTTGAGGAGTAACTGAAGCACAGTGCACTCACTCCTCATGCATCTGCAGTCTGATAAGTTTTGATCTACACATAACACCTGATAAGCTGTCACCAAGATAATGAGCACTGCTGTCACTTCTGAACAGCTGCTGTCTTCCTTTGTGGACCAGCTCTGCCCACATCTCCAGCAGCCACTGAGTTGCTTTCTATGGCTCTAAATTATTGTGTGTGTTCTAGAATCTCATATGAGTGAAGTAAGAAATAAGGGGTTTTGCCTGCCTCTTTCACTCAGTGCAGAGATCTAGAGGTTTGGCACTACTGTGATTACAGATAGTGTGGTCCTTGTTTCGTCCACGCATGCACCATACTGCTTATCCACCCAGCTATTGGGGGGCATTTAGGTTGAACATTTGTGTTTAAGCCTCTGTATGAAAATAGTTTTTGTTTATTTGGGGCTGATATCTGAGAAAACTGGTTGGATGTACTAAATGTATACTGAACTTTACAAAGCTTCCAAGCTGTTTTCCTCTTGTGCTTCAGTGCTCAATGTGGTCAGTCTTCTTTACTATAACCATTCTGGCTGCTATGTGCAGGTAATGTGTTGTTTGGGGGAACATTCATTAAAATTGTGCCTTCCTGTTTTTATTGAAAAAAAAAACAAGGAAGGTAGAATTGGCAATATTGGATGCATATTTTCTTGTGTGATAGATGGCAGCTGGCTAGAGCAGAGGCACCTTTAAGGCTGACCCACTTGGAGGGTCTTGTGCCTCACTTCTGGAGCACCAGAGACCAGCTGTCCCTAACACAGGCCCAGTGCCAGTTGCCATTATCATTGTGCCTATGTTTTCCTGGCAATAGTGGCATATTTCTCTGTACTCACGTCTTCTAAAAAACACCTTAATTTAAAAAAAAAAAAAAAAGTCTTGGACTTTTGTTTTACTTTATTGATATGTAACATATGTATGGGGAAGCATATAAATCACAAAACTGTATGCTCATTGAATTATCAGAAAGTGGATAGTCCTGTGTAACTACTGCCCAGGTCAAGTAGTAAAATATTATAAAAGCCCCCATTCTGTTTCTTGGTTATCAATATTCTTACTCCTACCCCACATTTTAACTACTCTCCTGATTTCCATTGCCACATTACTTTGGGCCATATGATGTTGTCTTTTTGAGTTAGAAATAATGAATTAGTGGCAATTTCATATGATTCAGCCTTTTTCTGTTTATAAAAACAATGAACCCAATATAAATTCTTTTGAATGGAATTTCAGGTCAACCTTCCTTTTGTGAGCTTCATCTTAGTGCATAGAAGCAGTTCATATTTATTGTAGTATAATTGTCAGTTCTGTGAATTGGTGATGCTGTATGTCCATTTACTATTAATGGACTCGAAAGTGTTTTTGATTTTGAATTATGCAAATAATGCTGGCATGGATGTCTTGGTGGACATGTGGGTGCGTTTCTGACAGGTGTGCACATAGGGCAGGAGTGTGCGTGTGTTGAGACTGCACTCCCACACAGCCCACGCTTGGCATTGTCAACCTTCAGAGTTTTAACTGTCCTGAGAAAGTCTCTGGAGACCTCTTATTGTGCTTTAATTTGTAATTTCCACAAACTAATGCATTTGAGCATCTTGTAATGTTTGCTATTGGATACCCTCTTGTGAAACACTTTTTCCAGTGTTTTACCCATTTGCAGGCAGGGATAGGGAAATCCTCCTTTATGAATTTTGGAAGATTATATACTCTATAGATACATATCCTAGAAAATTTTTATGTTTTGGATATAGACTGTTTGTCACATAAGTATTGCAGGTATTCTCTCTTTTGTGACTTACATTTTGGCTGTCAGTGAACAGATGAGAATCCATGATAGCAGAAAAGCATCTAATTCAAGAAATTTTATATTTTGTGAATTATAATAGACAATATAACATTAGATATATAGACAGGATATATTTTAACTTCATTATTTTTAGCATGATTAATCATATGCAAATTGAAATGAATGGTTAAAGTTTTCATATGTGAAAATGTTTTTCTCATTTCCCTACCTTGTTGCTTCTAGGAGCTCATGGTACACATGTAGCTAGTATAGCTGCTGGGCATTTTCCAGAAGAACCTGAACGGAATGGAGTAGCTCCTGGTGCTCAAATTCTTTCAATCAAGATTGGTGATACACGGTTAAGCACAATGGAAACAGGCACAGGTCTCATAAGAGCTGTGAGTGTTTATGAATAGTTAATTTAGCTTAATGATTAATCTTGAATGTTTAAAGGATTATAAAGTACTTCTGGCTTCTCAGGAATACATTGAACTGTATTTGGCATGCAGGATTTTGTTTTAAAAAGCAAAAATGCTTTTTTGTTAATTTTAAAATTGTTTTTAATATTATTAGGAAAGTTTTTTGGCTTATAATGTTTGTAGAAGAGCATTCTTATTTTATACTCATCATTTCTAGTAAATCCCCCAGCAAGCAATTTAGTGATACTTTCTTCAAAAATGTCATCTTAGTCAGTTTGCTCCATTAGCCAAAAAGGAATTTTAAACTTTTAATATTCTGTACTGCATTTTAACATGTACCTCTAGTGATTTTAAAGTCTAGTGAGTACTAGTCAATTGCCTTTCTCTCTCCTCCTCCAATCCCATTCCATTCTAAAAACACTGGTTTTATTTTTTATTAACTATTTTCTATCCTGTCTCCTCCTGCCCTTTTGTTTTTATTTATTGTCATATGCCTGGAAATAATATATAAATTAGAATATGATTGGTCAAGAAGCTATAGGATTACATGCCTTTATTTTATTGACTAATCAGTTTTTAAGCTGGTAACTACCTAAACTAGGCTCTTAATCTTCTTAATAGATGATAGAAGTCATAAATCATAAGTGTGACCTCGTCAACTACAGCTATGGAGAAGCAACTCACTGGCCAAATTCTGGGTGAGTATTCCTTGACAGTTGCTACAGTAGAACCTCCTCTGGGGGCATCGTTCAGTATTCTAAACATGTGGATTGAACCTCACAGTGGAAATCAGCAGCCTTGGGGATGAGATGATAATCGTGCAGCTCCCATGTCATCTGTGACGTCAGTGACAGTCTCTGCCCGCTGCCTGGAGTCTCAGTTCTGAACTTTCTGCCGTGGCTGGGGTAGCCACCTGTTGCTGCTTCTGAGACTTTGAACCCACCAAGCCCTCTGGTGTTTTTTTGCTGTTGGCTGCAGTGTATGCTCACTTTCCTTGCCAGCCAGGAAAGTGCCTTTGTTGTAATTGTCCATTTCACAGTCACCTTGGAGCCTTCCTGGGTGGCACTTTGCCTGATGGACCCCTAGAACTCACTGTTGGTCGTACACACTCACTCTGCACTTGTAGAGTTCCCGTGTTTCCCAGCCCGCTCTTCTGCGGGCTGTGCCATTGGTGTCTTCTGCTCCAAGTTCAGTGTTGTGGCATTGGCTTCATTGTACCTTGCCTTTTTTTCTTCACAGTAATAATGCTTTAAATTATTTTATTGGAGTATTTACTTACCATTTCTCCCCAACTCCTAACCACCAAGCCACAAAAATACACCAGTCATCAGGTTTCTAAAGCTTTATATTTAAAATCCTATCAAAATTGAAATTTTAACAAGCTGGATCCTGTAGTTTGCTGTTGCGTGAGTTTCTCGTGAGCATCACTTTAGTGTCCTGCCACTTGCACCAGCTCTTCTTCGCTTGTTTCGTCCTTCGATGCAGCCTGGCCCCTTGTCCTGCCTCAACATCGTTTTTACCGCGTGTGCGTCGTCCTCTCCTGGACATTCTCCTACAGTCATCTTTCCCTAGTATCCTTTACTTGCTCAGATATTCATACTTAACCTTTGTCCTGTATGTTTTTATATTAACTCCATTTTACTTTTCATGGTCTGCCTTCTTCCTCCTTAATTAATACCAGTAAAATTTTCTTGTTGGCTATAAAGATCTCTTTTCAGATTGCCTAACATCTTAAAATCACCAGTTCTGCCTTATTTCCCCTTTATCTTTACCACTAAATATACTAACTAGTGAAAATATATGTAGGAATACCTTGAGGAGTGCCTCTGAATATATTAAGTGGGAGACAGAAATGGAGCCACTCTCCAGACACTGCTTATATTGTACTATTTTGTAGTATATTTTTCCACATAAACTTGTGCATCTAGCAATTTCTTCCCATTCAGTCTGGCCTCATAACTCCTTCCCTACCTAAAATCCAGTGAGGGTATCTCATTTGAAATGTCTGTGCCATATTCCACCAAAAGTAGACCTGCTAACAATTATGTAACTATATTTAAATAACATTTTGGCACTACATGTACCTTGGAAGTAGAGGCTGAGCATTATAGTTTGAAAAGGTCAACTGAGTGATTCTAATGCACACCGCTTATTTATAGCTACTATTTAACCTCTACTTTGGATCCTGTATTGTAATTTGTTTTTTATATAAGTAAGTTTTATTTAGTTATTAAGATGTAAAAAGATTTTTATTCAAAGGAATTTTCTTTTTCAGGAGAATTTGTGAAGTAATTAATGAAGCAGTGTGGAAGCACAATATAATTTATGTTTCTAGTGCGGGAAATAACGGTCCATGCCTTTCTACCGTCGGTTGTCCAGGTGGAACCACGTCAAGCGTGATAGGTTAGTTCCTGCTTTGGAAGTAGGGTTGTTTGAAAACAAGCAGGGCTGAGCATGGTGACACACACCCAGCAACTCAGGAGGATGGCAAGTTCAAAGCCAGTCTTAGCAACTTAGCAAAACACTGCTTCAAAATAAAAAATGAAAGGACTGAGGGTATGTCTCAGTGGTTAAGTGCTTCTGTATTCACTCCCTTCTACCAAAAAATAAAATATAAAATGAAAATGAGCAATCAATCAAATGCTAATTGTACCTCTCCTGTGTGTGAAACATTGTACACTAGATGTGTCCTCAGGAAGCAAAATCTAGTAGGGAAACCAGCTTCTCTAGAAATCATTATAATTTAAAGAAGTCTGGAATTGTGGAAATACATATGCATTCCTTTTGGTACATTATTAGGGAAAGATGACATACTACTACTAGAGGACGTAGTACAGCATCTGATATGTAGTAAGCTTCCCTTGTTTCCCTGTAAAATTTTCTGCTTTACAAGAGAGAGAACTGGTATAGGTATTAAGCAGTTTATCCCTCTGAACGGTGGATTTCATTGGGAAAATTAAGGCCCACTGGGTCTATTTTGTTTGTTTTTGTTAATGATAAAAATCCATCCCACAGGTGTTGGTGCTTATGTTTCCCCTGATATGATGGTTGCTGAGTATTCCTTGAGAGAGAAATTACCTGCAAATCAGTACACATGGTCTTCTAGAGGTCCAAGGTGGGTGAGGCAGTACACGGGGCTGTTACATGTACTTGGCTGACTATATATATGGTTGGGAGGGGTACAGTTTTAGATAAGAAGTGGTAATGGCCTAAGCATGGTATTTGAGCTTTGCTGTAACAGAAGCCCTTAGCTTTTGTAAAGCATTGCAATTACAGAGCTGTATACCTGTGTTCATGCTTATAAAGTTATGACCCTTCTTTGAACCTCTTGGGTGAGATCCACAAGTGACCCAAGTTCTGATCGACAAGTGGTGTCAATCTCTTTTGGTTCCCTGACATCCTCTGAACTATATTTGTCTAGTTCCAGGAACTGATTATCTTTCTCAGAGGTATGTTAAGTCCTAATTTTTATAATCCCTTATGACATCAGTGCATACAGTCACCCTCTGAAAAATAAAGCCTATTTTAATTCATCCCTTTGCCTATTCAGAATTAATTTAGAAGAAGAGTAGATTTTGAATTCAGATCAACAAATGGCACCAAGTGGGCAAGGCATGAATGAACACTTTGTGATCCACTTTCAGAATGCTATTATAGGATGATGGGACCACAGAGATGGGAGCTGTCACCTGAGCCCTTCATGCATGGAACAATGAGAGAGAAGGGAGTTCTGTATGGCTAGGACAGTCTGAATCCAAAGATAAGCAGGTTGAGTGTAAAACTACATTATTATACTAAACTAATTCAGTGGTTTGGGAGGAAGTAACTAGTAGCTGGATATGTCTGGAGTATAAAATAGATAGTAAGGAATACTAGAAGATAAGATTTAAAAATTGGTTAGAATCAGAGCAAATCAAAGAGTTAACATTACTAATTCTCTCTAGGTTATTTCTTCTTTAAAATTTAACTTATTCCATTAGTTTATTATAAATTGTCATAGGAAACAGTCAAGCTGGCAATAAATATCTATGTGGATTGGAAAGCTTTATCTCATACCATGGCCTTAGACTGCTCTCAGCAGCCCAACTAATATTGCTGAATGAGAATGACTAAGAATAAGAGTCAAAAGTTAGCAAAGGTTTATATGTTTTGTGTTCAGTTAATAAAAGTATCAAATTATTAAATGTGTTAGGACCAATATGAAAACAACATATTGGTATAACCTAATCTTATTATACAACATTTAAAGAAT
>PVKS010040547.1:0-16564 GCA_004027875.1 Aplodontia rufa
ACACTACTTCTTTTTCTAGTAAGTTTAAAGTTGTTGGTTTAATATCCAGGTCTTTGATCCATTTTGATTTAATTTTTGTGCAGGGCGAAAGATAAGGATCCAGCTTCAGTTGTCTACAAATGGCTGTCCTGTTTGTCCAACACCATTTGTTGAACAGGCTATCTTTCTTCCAGACTATGCTTTTGCCCCCTTTATCAAATATCAAATAGTTAAAGATATGGGGTTTGTCTCAGGATCTTCTATTCTGTTCCACTGATCTTCGGTTCTGTTTTGATACCAACACCAAGCTGTTTTTACTACTACAGCTCTGTAGTATAATTTCAGGTCAGGGATTGAGGTACCCCCTATTTCTTCCTTTCCATAGAGTAGTGTTTTGGCTGGTCTGGGTCTCCTGTTATTCCGTGTGAACTGGCGAATTGCTTTTTCTATATCTGTGAAGAAGGCCATAGGTATCTTGATGGGGATTGCATTGAATCTGTATAGGGCTTTGGGTAGAATGGCCATCTTTATTATATTGATTCTGCCTAACCATGAGCATGGAATGTTTTTCCATCTACACAAGTCTTCTGTAATTTCTTTTTTTAGTGTTTGATAGTTTTCTTTGTAGAGGTCCTTAACATCCTTTGTAAGGTTAATGCCCAAGTATTTCATTTCTTTGGAAGTGATGAATGGGAGAGATTGTTGGGAAGCTTTTTATTTGTAGGCTTCACTATATGGTCAACTGGTACCACCTATTCATAGGAAAATCTCCAATGTCAGAATCTTCGGATGCATTCTCTTGGTCAGATTTTCCAGAGGGCATAAATTTGGTTATTGTTCTGAGAACCCAATGGTTCCATCTGGTTTTGATATTATCATACCAATACCACATCACCCCATTGCCCATTTGTACACACACACACACACACACGCATACATATTTGTGAATTTTCCAGAATTAAATGATGTCTCCCTATCTCTCACTCCAAAGACCTGTTTTTTAGTTTTGCTGGGGTTTGGTTTTGGTTGCTTTTGGGGGGTTTATTTATTTATTTATTTATTCTTTTCCACTTTCCAGAGATAAGCCACTAGCTTCCATCTAGAGTGGGGAAAAGGGGTATATGTCCAGCTTTGGAACAGGGGGAAAGATTTAAAAGTCTAACTGCTTTGTAAACATATTTTAGCAAATCCTTCTTATTTTAGCGCCACATGCACCCCCACTTTCAACACACTATGGTGCCCATGGAATGAGTTGGGTTACTGCTCAGCTTCCTCCACTACTGCCTTCGGCTTAACCATCTGTCCATCTGCTTTCCAGCTACCAGAATGTATTTGCTTTTATCTTCTTTGTCTTCGCAGACCTTTTCATCTTCCTTCCTTCCTGCCTTCCTTTTCTTCCCCACTCTTTTGGTTTTAGTGAAGTTTAGGAAGAGAGTGATGTGCAATGACTATGTTTACTATGTAGCATTTAACTCAAAGTCCCAGCTGCATCATTTTCAAGCAGCCAAACTCATGTTCAAGTCAGTAAAAACAAAAAATGTTTTTGCTTTCTTCTTCCAGGAATAACCAATACCAGCACAAGTTTGAAATGCACAAATGCTTGTATTAGTCAGTTATTCCTACAGTATCACAGGCAGAGCCACACAGGGCCTCAGCCATGAGCCATCTGCCCAGGTTTCTATGCCTAACAGCAGTGATATAGACAATGGTCTCAGCCCCAGTGACATATCTGTCCAGAGTTCAGTAATGCCACCAACAACTTTAGCTTCCCTTCATTATACTGAAATCTAGGTACTCTACTAGCTTTATTATCGAGAGTTCCATGTTTTTAACAGAACAGCTGAATAGAAGCAGTGAATGACTTGCTCACCATTGTAGCTAGAGTGCATAGTAGCTTCCCAAAAAATATTCTTTCAGTGAATGAATATTGCAGTTTCCCTAGATATTGGCTCTGCAGTCTTCAGCAATCCATTTTATATTATTCAGAATAATAGTGAGGATGATAGTAATACCTATTTCTGCAACTATTTTTGTAAGCCAGCTTACATACCCAGAATGCTACTGGAGGGAGTACAGAAATAGCAGTATGATTGTGGGTTTTGTTCGTTTTTCTCCCTATTCTCCAGACTTTCTGTAATGTGCTTATATTAATTTTATAATGAAAAAATTTAATGGAATAAGTAAACTAACAAGGGAAGCTTTGCCAGCATTGAAAAGTGTGTGAAAATTACTGGGCAACTGGTGAGGTAGGGAGGAGGGGAAAGGAGTTGATTTCATTTCTTTTTAATCCTACTTAATAATAAATCACTCTTTGTGAATCAACAAAACATCGAAGTGGTTCCCCTTGGAGTTACAAACATCACTCATCTTCATCAATTCTGAGGAATTATTGAGTTAACCTCTAGTATCTCAAGATATAAGATCTTGTTGTAGGAATGAATCCCTGCATGGAACTGATAAGTAACACTGAGGGGACAAGGGAGGGGGAAGGCAAGAACCAAAGAGAGTGTTGACCTGCCAAATGGAATTTATGATATTTTTTCTGTGTTTCAGAAAGTTCAAAATTACAAACCACAGGCCGCAAACAGTCAGTATCAAGAAGCCTGAAACACCTTTTCCATTCCTCCAACAAGTTTGTGAAGACCTTGAAACGGTGGGTCTTTTATAGTTTTCCAGGAAACCGTCTCAAAATTGATCTGGTTTTGGTTCTGAGTGGAAACTTGGTAAAAATTTCTCCTTTAATAAAGGAATAAATTGGGGCTGGAGCAGAGGCCTAGCGGTTGTAGCGGTTGCAGCGCTTGCATGGTGTGAGGAAGTTTGCAGGTTCAAACCCCAGCACCAGGTATGCAACCAAGTATCTGAGCAACCAAAGCACATGAACAACTAAATAAAAGCTAATTTTCTCTTTAAAAATTAAAGGAATAAATTCTGAAAATTTGGGCAAAATAGCAATTTTTCTGAGTTTTAGCCAGTGAACTTTTGATACATACATAGCAGGAATATGTTCATAGCTATGTTTTAGATTCATCTTTCATGTCAAAAAAATACTTTTCCATGACTGAGTTTGATAGAGGAGACAGTTAAGAACAATTTTTCTTTTTATTTTTAGGGGACTCTACATAGCTGTTTTATTTTATTACAAAGACAACATGTTAGTCACCAATGAAGATCAAATACCAATTGTTGAAATAGATGACTCTCACTCCAGTTCTATTACACAAGATTTTCTGTGGTTCACAAAGGTATACCGAGTTCTGATTTCATTTTTCCCCACTTTGCACCAGTGTTCTGCACAAAAATTTCTAAAACCTTATTTTAGGGGGTCTCTAGCAATCAAAGTTTTGGGGGTGGAAGTAAATTATCTCAAAGGTCCCTTTCAGACCTAATAGGTCCTATGTCATTAAAAAAAAAAAAAACCAAAGTAGTGTCTATACTACATTTTCAAAGCAAAGAAGCTTGCATCCTGTCAGAGTGTGTCTCCACTATTCTGAGTTATGGGATCATTTGGCAAAGACTAAAAATGTGGATCTGACTGTTTCATTAGCATTCAGATCTTTTTCCAATTGGACAGAGATCAAAAAGTTGTTTCGTGTGTATCTGAAAATGAACTAGAGAACAAACACCAGGGGTCAGGTTTCCTTCTCCCAGCTCCGCTTTGATGCCACAACCTAAATCACGCACTGGCTTGGATGATGATATGACCTTGTGACTTCTTTTGCAGCTGTCTTGTATGTGGGAAGACATAAGGTGGCTGAGGCAAAGTGTACCTATCTCCATGTCCTCATCCACAGTGCTGCAAACTAGGCAGAAGATGCTTGCTGCAACAGCCCAGCTACAGGTGAGGGACCAAATTTCAACTCAGACCCTCAAGGAAGGGTCTTTGTTATTGTTATGGTTGTTGTTGTTATTGTTGTTGTTGTTGTTGTTTTTAAATTGGAGTGTTCAGTTATCATTCTTACCTGGAATGGAAGAGAGTGGGTTCCTTCCTATTTCAGATCCCAAGCACATGAAAGTATCTTGGACAGTTTGAGCTGCATGTCTATGGTGGAAACCTTTGCTTTTGGCATGACACCCTAAACAAGGTGTTAGGAAACTTACATTCTAAATTTGATACTATGCTCAGTTCTCCTTCAGGGCTTCAGTTTCATCACTTGCAAAACAAGAAGAGTTTATCTAAATCACTTGAAGGATGCTTGTGGTTCTGGCAGTCTATGCATCTATGAGTATGTGGAAAAGGAGATCAGCAGGTGTTCTGAGGAGTTTCTGGGTGTGGTGCTTTTGGTAAAGCCATAAGCATTTATGTTTACTTATAAAAAGTAAACAACAAAAACAAGTCTTAAAACAGCTCCCCATATTATTATTCAAATCAGATCAAGTCTCTCAGCCCTGTAAGAATCTTTGTGGGTCACAGAGCTTCTAGAAATGGCACTGAATTCTAACCAAGCTCTTCTGTGTTTTCCTCTCACCGTTTTCTAGTATGACCTTAATTTGTGCCTCTTAGCACATAAAAATATCTGTTACATGCTTCAGGGTCCTTTGGGAATCACTGAATCTTTGTCAGAGATGGGTATTTACCTACAAACCTGACAGTTCCATCAACCCTAGAAATCTGTGAACAGGAATCCATGTAAGCTCTGTTTGACTGGGTCATACCAGGCCATGGTATAAAAGTAAGGTCATTTAAAAAAATTCTGTGCCCATCCCACCCCTACCTACAATTATGGTAATTTCATTGCTTGAACCTTTGCAATAATAATAATTCAACTCTTTGCACTAATAATAATAATTATTGTGTTCCTATTAAAAATAATTCTGAAAGGTTACTGCTGCCCCTCTGTGCTATGCTCCATTACATAGGTTGTTTATCGCCTTGTGTCCTCAATAGCCTCAGAAGTTTTAGCAAACGATTCTCTTCATTTCAACTTACTCTTTGTTGCAGCATCTTCTCCTAAACTCAATAAGTTCTTGGAGTTTGGCAACAATGACTGTGCTGAATTCAGAGCATCCTTCCTTTCATCACTGGCCCACTTGATTGGCCCATTCCTCTATCCCTCAAACTGTTCTTTCTTGGAATGAAGTATATACCCAGGAGACTCAGACCCCTTAGGGGACCCTCCCATTAGCCCACCATGCAGTCCAGACATGTGTGGATTGCAGACAGAACAACCCTGGAATTTCAAGCAAGGCTCTTTATCATGTTTATTGGAGGCTTCCTGGAACACTTTCATTTGATATCAGTAACATGAGAAGGATCAGACTGTTACAAGCCAACACAGTCAATGCCGAGGGATGCCATTATGATCAGTGTGACCTCATCAACTACTCCCATTACAATAGGCTTGGATTTCCTTGGCCTCAAAATCTATTGATCCTATCGCTTTTTGTAATGCATTATGCCCTTGTTAAGCTTAGATTCCTTTATTCATCAGAAATATTCACTTGAAAATATTCTAAATTTTCTCCTTCCATATTGTTTATTGAGGAAAAATCTCAAGTCTGAATTAATCTAACATGCCTATACTAAAGTAGTTGCATTTTGCTTGCTGCAGAAAAAAAAATGACATACACACACACAAAAGAAAGGTTTGACTGTTAAACCCATGACTACAATTCTCACCTTGAATGTTAACTAGTGGTCCCATTCTGTTTCTTTAATAAATATGCTTTCTCATACTATAAAGCAACTATTTAAAACTTTCTCCATTCCCCTACACCCTTTCCCCTTCCTCACACTGTCCATCTCCATCTCAGATGATAGTGTTACTGTCCAATTCATTAAGTAAATAAACAAGAATGGAAATAATTTTTCTACCACCAAATTTACAAATCTCCTTGCACTGATCCTACCATCTCTTTCTTCCTTCCTATTCTAACAGATAAAGTCTCAATTCTCATACCACATACCCAGCCCTCCAATATTAACTCTGGGTCTATCTCATACCTCCTATGTTAATTTAAAGATACTCAAGTCACTCCCTGCAAATTCCTCTCTTAGTCCCGCATACCCCTTCAGCTACCAAATAACCGCTTTTCTCCCTCTTGCACCCAAATTTCTTGAAATAATTACCTAATCCTCTATTTGCATAAACTTCCTCATTTCCCATCAGTTCTCAGCCCTCTATCACTTTTGCTGCCACCATGCCTATAAAACCATACTCTAAGGCCACCAGTAATCAGAGGTAGATGATGTTAACAAAGCTCACATGAGCTCCTATGAGTATGGGAGTCTTAGAGTGTTTGAGGTGGTGAGGAGAGAAAGCAGGATTAAAATCAAGAGGTAATCCTGTTAGTTTACCTCTGATATATCTCATCTTACACTCTTTTCATTCCTACTACAGCCTCCAAAGTCATCCCTCTGCTTGCACTCTTACTCTGCAATTCATTTTCCACACTTCTGCCAGAATAGTCAACCTAAAAGGTTCTGACCACAGCATTCTCTGCCTTTGACCCTTTAACAATGGCCCAGATATTTCATCAGGACCTGCAGAGCCTTAACCACAACCTTTCTCTTCTTCTTCTGTGTCTACTGCACACTGACTTAACCTTCATCATGGTGTAGTACACCAATCACTGTGCAATTTATTCCTTGTTTTCTGTTTCTGCACTCTGGTAAAGTCCTCCTTTAATTAATATATAATAGCAAATAATAACAGTAGAACAACAACTTTAATTTGTTCAGCAGAATAGGTGCCAAGCTCTGTGCTAAATGCTTTATAAACTATCTCATTTAATCTTGTCTATAACATGACAACAATGCACTGGTATTGATATTCATTTAACAGATGATAAAACTAAGGTCAAGAAATGTTAATTTGTGCCCAAAGTCACACAAATAAAAAATAGAACATACGAATTCAATTCCAGATCTATATATTTCCAAAGACTGTATTCTTTCCAATACTTTAACATATTGTATGATGAGTTACAAAAGTAGACAAAGTTTTAAATAAGAGAAATTATCCACAATATAGTAAAAACTAAAAAGTAGAAATGTATTCCATATCATTTGTAGTCTATTTAGAGGCAGTCTTTTTATTTAAAAGAAGGTGAAGTATTTATTAATTACTAAGTTAATTAAAATTATCTAGGCAGGAAGAGAGACACAAGTATCTGTTAACATTGAGATAAGAAAAAATAAGATGTGAAAGCCTGAAAGTGACCAAACCCCACATAGTGTTCCTTCTTTCAGAAAAATAGTAAAGATCTCTTCTTAGGAAGAGACAGATGTATATTTTTCTCTTACAGTGAGATGCATCTATATGCCTTATCCTCGAAAGACAGGAATAATCTTTAGATTGTATTACATTAAACTTTCATCCTCCATAGTTTTTAGAAATGAGTATTAGTGAATAAGAGTTAGGGTGATACTGTATCTTTTCCCCTTTTTTAAGGAAGAAAAAAAGGGGTTCCCCAAAATTTCATTCTTCTTTTTTAGGCCTTTACACCTCCTGCCTCTGTACCTCCTTAAACTTCCCGTATAACATCAAACTAAATCCAGGTCTCTAAATATGGTACCTATATTTAGGGTTTGTTGATAGTCCTATAATTAGTTCTGGTTATAACCTAGAGCATCCTTCCAACCATCAGTTACTCTTTTTTTCTCTTTGCTCTGTAAGATCATCAGAGAACTTAACCTTGATTACATAGAACCACAAGTATTAACACGGTCTATTTTCCTTTTAGGCTCAAAAGAACCCTGAATTTTCCCCTTTGAACACTGTTGCAATTTATTCTCACAAGAATATTCTGCTTTTAAATTGCACCCCGCCACACTCACACCCAAGCTACCTATCCAACCCATTTTGAATTTGATGTCAGTGAAGAATTTCAGAAACAGTTTTAGGGCTTTCTTATTCATCCCATTAGAAAAACCTACCCAAAATTAATAGTGAACCAATATTTACTCTATATAAATGACCACCTCAATCAGTGTATATCCATCAGCCTTGGCCCAGAGTGAATCATATTTTCCAATGTCTTCATGAAAATATGTTAGTTGAGTTGACAATTATTGTGTTCTTATTATGTGCTAGGCACTATGCAAAGAACCCAGAGACACAATCATGAAAGATAAAACAATCATGATCCCATGACATGTACATCAATCATATGCAGTAAAGTCAAAGTCTTGCTAAGAGAGTAGTTTATACAAGAAGCAACAGGGTGGCTGGAGCGGTGGCTCGGTAGTAGAATTCTAGCCTGGCATGCACAAGGACCTGGATTAAAACCCCAGCACCACATATGCAATTAAGTGTTGGAAAAAAAAGACTAAAAATAAATAAAATTGATATATTTTCCTTCTCTCTCTCTCTCTCTCTCAAATAAAAGAAGAAGAAGAAGCAATAGGGAAGGAAAGAAGCAAAGAGAGGGTGGTAAATTCCACCTCTTAGGAAAGAGAAGGAAAGACTGAAAGGGTTGCATCTTGAAAATGAGTATGTGTAAGCCAAGGTGGGATCCAATCAGAGCAGAAAAGAAAGTCCATACCCTGTATGGTAGTAAGCTTCATAGTTTGCAAAACACTTTCTCCTGCATTGCTTGATTTAATCCCTCAAACCTTCTGCAAGGAAAGGATTAGCATAAGGGATGTCAGACTGGAAGGATTTTTAAATTAACACATTGAAACTCAGGATCAGAGAGGGTGAACAATCCAGCCATAATGAATGACAGCCACCGCTGAAACTCAACACCAGTTTAAATCAAGTCTTAATAGCAATGGTGGCTGAAGCCCACTCAGACTGGTTCATGAGAGTCAACTGTTAACTATTCTGGAATTTGGAAAGTTTGTAGTTAAACCTTCTGTAGCTTGAAATCAACTATGGCAGGAACATTTACACTATAGAGATTGGTATATGCTTCAAATCAGTCATTCCCTTTTTGTGTTTTATTTCATTGGCCACTTTATCAGGACAATACTGTTTATTAGCAAACTGACTTTATACAAAAGTATAGAACTACATAGAATTGAACTAAAAACCTTATCCAAATTAGTTCTCTATGATTTAGAAGTCACTTATTGGAAAGGAAAAATATGAGTATTTGGCCATTTTTTAAAAATAATAATCCTGCCAAATGAAGTTTTATGATACACTAATAATTATGAAATTCTTTACTCATTTTATGTCTGATCTTTATGAGGAAAAATAAAAAACTTTAGACAGACCCTACTCCAGTGTTTTCATAGACATGAATATTGACCAGCTGACTCATTTATTTTTAGGTCAGCTGTGTCATTTTTAAAAATTCCAGTTCATTTTTGTTCTAATGCTAGCAGGTCATCTCATCATCATTTATGTGAAATCACAAAAGGACCAACTGGGAGCTTTGGGGTGATATTTTTAAAACATTGACATTTAAAGAAAAATGAATTTTATCCTAATCATCCAGTGGTCTAGTTTAGAAATCTCACACTCTGCATATTTGTAAAACTCTTTTTCATTCTAGTAACAGTCACCCAAACTCCTCCACATTTAATGTGGTACCCTTCCCTTCCTACCTTTCTAAAAGTATTGTCAGTTGACCTAGTTTACAAGCAATTTTAACAAACTTTTAAACAAACGGAATTCCCCAAAATGCAGCTAAGTCAAACCAGGCCAATCTCTCAATTAATGTACCTTGAAGGTAATGTGCACTCATTTGGGGACCTGTACAATGTGCTATATTGTCAATTCACTTCTTCATTTTAAACAACCCCACCTCATGCTAGCTTACTGTAGATCTCTTGAAAACTCCACAAGTAGCATACTTGAAATATCAGGCATTTTTCTTTAAAACATCTGGGATTCTCTTCAAGTGCTGGTAACTGAGGTTTATGTGCTGGTGAGTCTATGTGGGTAAGAAATATTTACAGATATTGAATTTGCTTAAGAAAACATAATTTTGTGCCTCTTGCTATAATCTTTACAGGCTCATGGTGAAGATATTTTCTTTGAGCTTCTGTTAAGAACATTTCTATGATTCCACATATCCTAGGTTTAAGTCTGAAAAAACAAACAGCTTCTCAGAAATCAGATAACTATTCACATCTTTTGTTGCAGTTGTATTCATCTGCTTTTACAATGTCATCTAAGCTACCAGTAATCTATTTGTTTCTAGAATTTGCTTGGAACACATAACTTGGGAAGAATTTACTATGAGCCCATTAAAGACCGGCATGGAAACATACTCATAGTTACCATCAGAGAGGTGGAGATGCTTTATTCCTTTTTTAATGGCAAATGGATGCAGATTTCAAAGCTGCAAAGCCAGAGGAAGTCTCTATCAACACCCGAGGAGCCAACAGCCTTAGACATTTTACTGATAACGATCCAGGTACATAGTTTTTTCAGTTTTCTGATATATTTAAAATACCAAACACTATTATGAATATTCTAGTGAAATATACCAGAAGTTATCTACAGATGCAGTGATGGAGTATAGATTCCTGAGATGGGCCACTCCTCATACTCCACACAAAGAAGCTGAATTTTATTTTTATTTATCTCTCTCTAGATCTGGAATTCATTAAGCAATACTAAGAGTGATCACTCTGAAATGCCCTGACCAACTAAACCAATAAGAAACACTGAGACCAATGACTGAGTAAAGTATCTATAGATAATATAACCAAGATATTATTAAATCAATACCAGAATAGACTGTAATAATAATAATAAATGTAGATTGTGTATGTATACAGATACATGAATGTATATAATACTGAACAAAACCACTCTGGCATATATTTACTCTTGCTTGTTCTTTATAATACTCTCTTGGAACAGACAGGCATTATTAAGTCCACTTTAAATGAAATAAACAGGGTTCAAAGACATTAAGTACATACAGAGGTCAATTTAGTGACGCTAGTGATGCGTCCAGGTTATTCAGATCTTCACTTGCACAAGCCCTTCCAAGGCAGTGGCCAGCACACTAGCAATTTTGCATAGGTAATTTTGTATTCTTTTTATTAAAGAAGGCACCAGAAACTGTATTAGCTCCAGACCCTGCAAAACATGGAATGCACCCCTGGGCACACAGCTAGAAAACTGGCAGAACTGAGATTTTAACTCAGATCTTCTGATTGGAAGCAAGCTTCTTTCTGCTCTGTCACATCACATTTTAGGGTGGGTTCATAGGAAATTTATTAAAGTGTATGTGCACATGTGGAGGAGGTAGGTAGGAGTTTGGATTTTAGTGAGTGAGGGATGGGAGATGAAGTAAAGGATGAATGATTCAGCTGAGTACTGAATAACTACCAAAATTCAGAATCCAAACAGCTTCGATGCAGACTCTTGGCTTGGATGCCAGCACCGGGGCACAAGCTATGAGTACATGCTCTGTCCCAGCCACCACACTGCCTCATGTACGGGCTTCAAGTCTCGTCCTCTCTCTCTCTCTCTTTCTCCCTCCTTCCCTCCCCCTTTCTCTCTTCTTCTCTCCATCCTCCCTCCCCTCACTCCCATGACAGATGTGAGTTGTACAGAACTCACCATTTAGGAAGAAAAACTGGCAGAAACAGCTACATTGAGCCCCATGCAACCAATGACATATATCCACCAGACAGCCCATCTGGAGTAACAGGAAAGGCTGGACCCAGTTACACATGAACAAACTGAATCTGCACCTTGGCCCCAGGAGCCACTCATGGTCACCCTCAACAACTAATTTACTTTCTAACTTCCTTTCATTCCCAATTGAGAAATGCCTAGTACAATAATCTCACCTGTTCATTACTTGCACTGGCCCAAACCAAGACAAAAATCCAACACAGAAAAGGTAACCTAATTGGTCAAAGCCAATGCCTCTGGATTTGATTTTATGGAATGTGGGTTCATAGGAAATTGATACAGTGTATGTATCAATGTACATGTGGAGGAGGTAGAGGCAAGGAACACAGACACATTCGTGGCTCCCCTCTTCACCTTTTCTAAGCAAGTGCTAAAAGAAACATTTAAAAAATCATAATAAATTGAGCTTTTACAGGGTGACTAATACACTAATCCCCTATAGGGATAAACTGGGGTCTGGGCTACCTTTGCTCCTAGAAACACGGCCCAGACCTCAGCATGATATAATACCTGGTTTCTCCTAGACTTATTACATTAAAAATGTGTTACAGGTGCAGAAAAATTCCAATCTGGTGAAAGGTTGTTAGAAGGAGACCAAAAATAGAGGCAGGATCAGGTTTCCACACAGATTCAAGTGGAAAATTTACCCCCGCTGACTGGCACATTCCTGCTTGATGTCATTCCCACCCACCCCACTCTCTTTTCTCTCTCCCCTACTTTTTCTCTCTCTCCACCTTCCCATACAGGTCCTATGCTGGAGAGGAAATGGGGAATAAAACTTCTAGGGCTGGTATCCAATGAATTCTAGACTTAAGTTTTAATTATGTCAAGAGTTGGCTATACCAACACAACATGAGGATTAAGGTAGGTCTTGATGGTGGCCCAATGCAGGCTGGGTAATTCCCACAATAATAGGCCACAGACCACTTGATTTTCTTAGGGAAGTGGTATAATGACCACCAGGCATCCTCACTGAAAGTCTATGTTTCTTCCTGCTACCTCACAACACATTCTCTGAAAGCCTTACTTCATAGGGTTCTGATGAAGATTCAATGAGTTCAGTCCTCCACTCAAAAAAAATTCAACCAATACTAGGCTCTCCCCAAGACACACTGCATCCCTCTCTTATTCCCTGCTCTCCTGGGAAACCTCTGACACTGGCTCAGTCATGCCTTGGGATACTTTATCACTTCATCTAACTTTCCCAAAAACTACAAAAATCTGTATAAAAACTATTATCTATCTACAATAGTGTTTTCATAACAGGCAAGAGCTCTAACAAATCTTAATCCATAACTATTCTACTAATCCATAGGGCCCCAGGAAAACTCCAATACTCAACTCCCTCAACTTCCTGACTTCCTCAAACCCAGACCTTCACAACTGTCCTCTCTCATATATCTGGGAGAGAAAATCCTTCTCATGCTTGTCCAGGAAGGAAAAGAGAGATATTATGGATCAGTTAGAGTCCCTCTAAGCAAATTGGCAATGAAGGTACTTCCAATACGAAAGCCTTTCTTTGGTGCTGGGTTATTCTAACCATTCTCTCCAGGGGTTATTTCAGTAACTGAACACTGCATTCATGAAGTTTCCTCTGAAAATGAACGCTATATCCAACTTTGCAAAACTTTGTCACGTCTATATTATTTGAGTCGCATGAAAACTCAGTGAGGCAGAGTAATTCTATAGCTTCTAGTTTACAGATGATGCCATGGATTTCAAAGAAAGATCTTGCTCAAGTCATATCAACTGAAGTGCAACACAGGAGGCACTAGGATCCACAGTCTGGTATCCTTCCTGACCTACCATGCTGCTTTATACTGCCCAACATCTCACAGCCTTGCTTTCTCTGCCTCCTTTCTTTAAAGTATGTCCTAGGGAAACTAGAGGCTTGTCCTCTTTCTTCTCCCATTCTGATTTCCTTCTCTCCTTGTCACATCCGGGTACCCAGTATTTTCTTACACTCCAGGTGCTTGAGACCAACTGCCTCATGTGCCTTTTTCTATTATTTTTCCTGCACTTTCCTATTCTTTGTGTCCCCAGGCAGCAACTAACATAAACATCACAACCTATACGAATCAGAAAGATAAATGA
Source organism: Aplodontia rufa (assembly GCA_004027875.1). Lineage (NCBI taxonomy): Eukaryota > Metazoa > Chordata > Mammalia > Rodentia > Aplodontiidae > Aplodontia > Aplodontia rufa. The sequence continues at coordinate 13,620 of PVKS010040547.1, forward strand.
AAATGAGCTAATTTATTAATGACTTAAATGATTTGAGTTCACACAAAAACTCATTCACCAATGTTCATACAAGTATTATTCATAATAGCCAAAGGGTAGAAAGAGCCTGAAAGTCCAAGACAGCTGATGAATGAGTAAGCAAAATGTGTTACTGCCATATGATAAAATATTATTCATCCAAAAATGAATTAAGTATGATCCATGTTATAGAATGAATGAAACTTGAAAACATTATGACAAGTGAAAGAAACCAGACACAAAACGTCACTTATTATATGATTCTATTTGTATGCTATGTCTATAATAAGCAAATCCACAGAGACAGAAAAGAGATTAGTGGTTCTAGGAGGACAGAAGAAATTGGAGAATGATAGTTAATGAATGTGACGGTTCTTTCTGGATGATGAAAATGGCCTAGAATTAGACAGGGGTAGGTAGTTATACAATCTTGTAAATATACTAAACACCACTGAATTGAATACATTAAGAGAACAAATTTTATGATTTATGAGTTATATCTCAATGTGTAAAAAAAAATAGGTGAAAGTAATAAGAACTACATTAATTTGGAGATCCTTGTCCCATCTAAGGTGGCATCCCTATTCATTTTCAGCTATTACAGTATAAGAATGTAATCCCATTGTTGTTCTGCTTTTTATTATTTTTTTAGAGAGAGAGTAACAGGGAAAGAGAGAGAGAGAATCAATTTTATTTAGTTTTTCACGTGGCCTTTGTTGCTGAGACTCCGTTGTGTATGTGGTGCTGAGGTTTGAACTTGCATCTTTGTGCATGCCAATCAAGCACCATAACTGCCAAGCCACTGCTCCAGCCCTATGTTCTGCTTTTTAAAGAGAAGTTGGAAATCCAGAATGTAGGATAAAATCTATTTTAAAAGTTAGAAAATAATTCAGAAAATTAAAATTCTTTGTGGTCTATGTAATCTTGGTTTTTCAAAGACCATGATCCACCATTTTGTGACCCATGCCAACCTGCTCAATTCAGTTTCCATACCTCTTTCAGCACAATAAAGGCTCTGCAGTTATCACAGAAGCAAATATCTATCTATTGTTCCCTTAATAAGATCTCAGGGTGTCTGATCAATGTATATCCTTCTCATTCATTACACCAGCACAGCATATTTTTACCCAGAGGCCCTGACTCAAACCCCACATCCTCTGGGTCTTTTGCTTTGTATTTAATAAGCAGAGTTATTTTCCCCCCAACACTGACTAGGTGCCAGGCACTCTTCTAGGTGCAATAGAAAAAACAAATGAATAAGTCAAGGTCCTTGCTCTCAAGGAGTTCAGTCAAGGGAGGGAGACAGACTTGTAAACAAATCAAGGTAATACAAGGCAGAATTAAACCAGAGCCTGATAGTAGTATAAATAGTGTACTATGGGAGCACACACAAAGCAGCTATTAATTCTGCCTAGAAATATCAGGGAAGGCATTACAGAAGATGTGGCATTTGGCTGGGCCATGAGTGTAAGTTAAGTTTATCAGGTAGAGAAAGGAGAGCGAGAGAAGGGAGTGAGGGAGGAATTAAATAGACAGAATTAAATTAAATAGAGGGCATAGTAAAGAAATAAGGCAGGAGCTGGAGGAGTAAATTTCACCCTTCCTTGCATCCACCTGACCTTACACAATCTTTTTATGGCCTTTATTATGCTGAGTTAGAAAAACTGGCTTACATGTTTCTCCCACACACTGAAATGTTCCATGCAGGGAAGGATTATGTCTTGTTCATGTTGGTATCATTAATATCCTAGCATAATGCTTCATACGTAGAAGGTGCTGAATCAAAGTTGATAGGATAAGTGAATAAACCAACTAACAAAAAAAAAGAGAGATTAGGGCATGTATGCAGACAGACAAAGCAATGTATTTTGGCTGTAGACAGGGGATATGAAAGGGCTGTAATGGAAGGTAAAGGCTAGAAATCCAGGTTAGAGACTAAATCAGTTAATATACAGACCAGTAGGCATCCAATTTGGTTTTATAGAGCTTTTCTAGTGTACTTTAGATTATGTGAATGAGACGGCTTGTTTCTCTTCCCAAGCATTTTTCAGGCTCCAAAAGCATACTGAGCAATGAAGGATAAATGGTTATGTAAAAGCATGGGAATACATAGTAGATGCTCAGTAATAGTCTTTTTAAAAACTGAATGAAAGAATGAATTACTACATCCTAGAATGGTGTGGGTTTTTATATAACCACACTATGTTCCTAACTCACAATCTACTTGTGGTCACCTCTGACCTGCAGATGTTTTTCTCTTATACCCTTACCAATCCTGTTTGTTTGTGCTCTTGGGTTTGAGTCTTTACAAGCACATTTTCTTATTAAGTTTCAACCCTAATTATAATAGTCTTATTTTTCCAGTGTATTGGGTCATTCATAGCTTTATTACTATTTTCCAGAAAATCAAAACCACACTAAATTCAGGACCCACAAATTTGATACACACATTCTTGATTTTCTTTGTCTGGAATGTCAATAAATAAGCTGAAGAGACTGGTCCTACAGACAAGTCCCTCCTGGGCCATCACTCATTCTGTTTACTATTCCCATATCATCTTTAGCAACCACAAATCTTCAGCATGGATATTCAGCTTATAAAGTAACGTGATCAATATTCTGCTTTTTTCTAGGTTATCTTAGTGAAACAGATTACAAGGAGATGACTCCTTGGTCTGTAGCTCTTATTTTACTGCTTTTGGAAATTAAAGTTATCGATGTGATTTGCTCTTCACATACAAAAAAATGTTGACTTCTCTTTAGTGCCTCAAGATTTCCTGAGTGACTGCAAATTGATGATTTAATGGTTCTTTTTCATTTTTCCTAAAGATCAATCTTCCTATGTTTTTCCCCTTTCTGTTGCAAAGTTAGGTGTATTTGTCCTTTTCTAGTCTTTACGGACTTTTCCTAACTCTCCGTAACTTCTA
>PVKS010040548.1:0-16576 GCA_004027875.1 Aplodontia rufa
TAAAAAAGTATTAGATTGTAAAGCATTACATCTTATCTGGATTTAACTCATGTTTCTAGACCGACTTTCTCATTGTCCAGGGACTAGTCCCCACCTCCACAGATGAGTGGAGACAATCGACCCTTAGATCTCTGGGTTAAGCTGATTTTACTCATCATGATCTCTTCCATAACCATCCATTTACCTTCGAAGGCTGCAATATCATTGTTTCTAATTGCTGTGTAATATTCCATGGTATAAATGTACCACAGTTTTTGGATCCATTCTTTTAAACAAATTGGACGCAAATTTCCCATTTAATAGTCATTGGCTAACCTTTTTTCTCCTGGATTAGGAATGATTCTTCATAATTTAACAGAATAAATGGGAAAAAATTGAAAATCATAGATAATTTATGGTCAGAATAACATCAGATTAGCTTTTTCTATGAATAGTGATAGAATTTAAAGGAATAATGGTGATTTTAGGCTTACAGTAAAGTATGAGTACGTTAATTCTTTTATTGACTTATATGTGTTGCCAAACATTCTTTCAGTTTGGTTATTTTACTTTAAGGTTTATAATTTATTTTTTTTCTTTCTACTTAAAAAGTATGTGCATTTCTTGGGCTGGAGTGGTGGCTCTGAGGTTCTGGTGCTTGCCTGTCATGCGTGAGAATGAAAGTTGGATCTCCAGCATCCCATGCACAACGAATTATCAGGGCAATGAAAGACACATGAAAAACTAAATAAAAATTGATTCTCTCTCTCTCTCTCTCTCTCTCTCTCTATATATATATATATATATATATGTATATATATATATGCATTTCTAAGCAGTTGAGAAATCATTCAATGAAAAGTCACTGCCATCTCTACTCTTAATTTTCTAATCTTGATTAACATAGGTGACCAGAGTTAAGTTCCTTGATTTTTATGTGTTCTTCCATAATGTTCTATGTCCTTTTTCATATGTTTGTTCAAATGTGTAAATCTAGTTGTTAAATACATTTCATACTGGAATTTTTTTGTTAAGAAGTGTGGAAGTAAGGGAAAATTAGGTACCATTGTAATATGCAACAATGCAAAGTCTAAGAGACTGAAAGCAACAGAAGTTTAATGCTGACTCAACCTACTTGTTCACCCAAACTCAGCTGAGAACTCTGCACAGCTCAGATTAATGAGGCAACCAGTAATGAAAACATTGCTGGTCAAGATTAATGTATGGAGTTTGTCTTCATTCTTTATAGATTCTGTTTGTGTGAATTCACCTATCCAGTAAAGTTTTTTGTAACTACCAAATCAATACCCACAGAATTTCCATGGTCACTCTCAGCTGTGTACAGAATGGTGAAAATCTGAGTTGCCCCACAATGCACATTCCAATTGGTGTACTGCTCTTTTATTTTTATCTATCATGTTGTTACAGGTATCCTTTTATCAGTCTATTTAGTTCCATTTTTTCACATTTTTGCATATTTGGAGGGATTTTATCATTTGAAGTGACCCAAATTGACAAGGATTAATTATTTAGTATTGCTAAGCACAAGCAGGCTGTGCCATACCTCAATGGAGAAAATACAAATTAGATAGGCTTTGTTCAGGCATGACTTATGGTATTGTTGACCATGAGTTCACTGTTAATGAATCAGAGAAAAAGATGAGGAAATTTGGCAATCTTTATGTGAAGCTGCTTCACCCTCACTGGGAATTGCTCTTGTTCACCTGGTTCATGATGGCTTTTCTCTATTTCCACATGTATGCTATAGGTAAGGTGAATGGGGAGAGTAGATACTCAGTTAAAATACTAGGGTTCTATTATCATATAAAAGAATACCGTGGTACAAATGTGTTATGGATTAGATATGTTGTATCACTCAAAAACTCAAGTGTGAGACAATGCAAGATTGCTCAGAGGTGAAATGACTAGATTATAGAAGGTATGACCTAAAATCAGTGGAATAATCCTCTGATATAGATTAACTGTGTGGTAACTATAGGTAAGGAGGGTATGACTGGAGGAAGTAGGTCATTGGGCATGTGGGTTTATTATGAAAAATACCAAATATAAATAATTATTTGTATGATATTTATGTCTATACCTATATATAGCCAATAAAGGGTCTTTAAACACAAACTTGCATAATGAGTGCTATTGGCATGTATCCATCTCTATATATCTTCAACAAGGTGTCTTTAAACAGAAACGTATAAAGCAAGTATTATTGATATATATCTATCTGTATCTATATCTGTATGTACATCTTTATTTACTTTGCAATAAGGTGTCTTTAAAAAGAAACCCATGTAAAACAATGTTATTATTATTTTGATTGGTTGATAAAACTGTTGTAAGAAGGGGTTCATAAGAACCTAATTCTTTATTTCTCCTGGAAGCAATGAAATAGTATCTGCTACTTCATTGTTAATGGAGTCTTTATAAAATTTAACTATTGATAGTAATGAAAATTGACTCCAGCTACTGGTGGCCTTTAACACCCTGAAAAAACACATCTCATTTCTTTTTACATTTTATTGTCTAAAGCAAGTCATATGTCCGTTACTGGATTCAAGGATAGTGTTTCTAAAGAAAAGAAAGCTGTATATTGGAAAATTGTAATTCATCTACTGAAATGGATTTGGATTAGCTACAGTTATTCCAAGATTGTATTTCTAATATTGCTTGAAAATTCCTGCCCTTACACTTATCTACTGACACTGATAAGGTGTCAAAAATAGATGAGATATAGCCTCTCTTCCACAACCTGTGTAATTTCCTAAAAATATACTATTGTTCCTTCAAGAGTTTCCTCTCTCAAATTGTTTTCTCCATTGTCACTATTTTTGGACAGATTCTTTGTCTGCCATGCATAGGGGAATATTGACAAAGATGATTTATGTTTAGCAAAATAAGACAACACATACATAAATTTTTGCTAGTTTACCTAGATGAATAACTTTTAAAAATTATGAGCATGTTTAGCATCTTAAATTTGAGATGTGGCAGTATCCATGAGGTTTTTGCAAGATTGCTGAGGAAATAGAATCCAGCGCTAGTCTGTTTACTAGATTGAGATCATAATATTCAATTAAGGAATTCTTGTTCAAAGAAGTAAGTAGTTCCAATGTCAACCTTTTTTCTCTTGGTGAGGATTCAAAACCATTCTTGTCCCATTGTGCAATCAGTTTACTGACTGAGACTTATCAATATACATTTAGTTTTCTAAATTTATTTAGTTTTTCTAGCTTTTTCACCTTTTCTTTCTATATTTTGAGGCCATATTTTTCCAATTTAAAGAATGTAAAGATTTTTATATCACATGGTGAGTTGATTTTTTTTACTTTGAATGTTTTATTCTCTTAAGTACTATTTATTTGAAATGAAATTTTTTATGAGTATTTCATGACATAAATTTTCCACTATTTTAGTTTCAACCCTTCTGAAACTTTAGGCTTTAAATTTATCAAAAAACATTTTGTAATTCTGACAGTCTTTGTGTTTTTATTGGAATTTAATCATATTTACATTTGAAATTGCTGACACATTTGAAGTTAATTCTACCATCATATGACATACTTCCTTGACTCCATCTCTATAAATTTTACTGTTCAGCCTGAAAGAATAGTCTCTTGAATTTAAACTACTCAGAGATCTTTCAAATATCAATTCTTTTCATCAATTAGGTTATAAAGGATACATAAGGAACCCCTGAGAAGCCCCCTTTGTTTTCAGCAAGGTAGGAAATGTTCTTTCCTTGTCTCCATGGGTGATACTAACTCATTGACAAGCCTTTCCAAGGAAATCCTTTCAGTTGACTGTTTAGTTTCCAGCTTTTAATACTTAAATGAAGCGGCTGACAGGACAGCATCCAAGCATAATTTTTCATGTACTTACACAGATGAACAAACATCTTATTGCAAGATGTGTGAACACTTAGCACCTATTCTACAGTTCACAGTTTTTCATATCTCAGCCAAAACCAATGTAGAAAATCATCATTTTAAATTCCTGTTACACTAGTTCCTTGAGCATGTGATGGTGTCTCTAGACATTTAAAAAAAATAGGATTGTACTTTTGATTTGAAGATTTGCACAAACTTCTGCATTTCCTTTAATATCATTTGTGTAGTTTGAATTGAAGCAGTTTTTTTTCTGTTGAAACTCTCATGTTTTATAAAGTGTGTCAGAACACAATAAATCTGCTTTCTTTCAAATTACAGAATTTAGGGGTTGGAGTGGTGGCTTGGTGGTTACTGCGCTTGCCTGGCATATGTGAGTACACGAGTTTAAATCCCAGAACCATGTACACAACCAAGAGTCTGAAGAATGAAAGTCACATGCAAAACTTAATAAAAATTGCTTCTTTATCTCTCTCTCTCTTCCCTTCTTTCTTTTAAAAAAGTTAATGTTTAAAACCATCCTAAAGATTATGCTAATAGAGTAAACTTTAGATCTGTTGAAGTTCAGTTATAGATTAATAAGCACAGTTTGTAAAAGGCTATTGGTGATACAACTCTCTCCCAAATCCTACATTTGAAAATGTTATTTTTTTTTTTACAAATTCACTATTCTTCTCAAAGTCCTATAAATTAGTCTCTTGAGAATTTCAAAATTATGATTGCTATTCTATTCCTTTTATACCAGAAAAAGAACACGACTTCATAAAAATTCATATCACTAGGCTTATACCTCTCTTATATATAAATACACACACACACACACACACACACATATATATATATATATATATATATATATATATATGTATACACAGATATATGCATACATAAGCACACACATATATTTGAAATAGAAGAAAGACTGCTTGTGATGATTGGGGACCTCTTCTCAATCCTGTGGAATGCTTTTGATTTGTTTGTGAAAGGCTGTGGGTTAATTACTTACCACATTAATATTTAAATTCATAGTTTGTGGTAAATTCAGTCATTAATAAAGATAAAAGAACGTGTCTCTTGATTTTGTCATGGAGACAAATGATTGAACATTGGACACAAAGCTGCTGGATAACAACATAAAGTAACTGAGGAGTTTTTTTTTTTTCCACTTAGTTAAGTCTTCCTGGAATCTACAAAATCCATGTGCAATCTTCTGGCACTTGGTAATTATTAGCTGAACTGAAATTAGGCAGCAGTAGAGTGCTTCTTACATTATTATTAGAGTATCTGGATGAGCATGGTTATGTACCACTGTTGGCTGATTTTCATTCATCTTCTGCTTGCCACAGAAAACGAGCTTTGCAAACACATCTCTTAATGTTTATAAGTTAAATTAGTTTTGTTTGAGTGCCAAATTTATATTGATCATATACATTTCCTTCATTTCTTGCAATTTTTTGTCATTTTAATGACTTCTAGCCCTGGAGAAAGTGGGCACAAAACTCTCTTCCACCTGAAGACTATTAGCTAGGCAAATCTGAACAAGATATTGGGTTTATGGATTTTTCACCTTATAGTGTATATTAGCTTGGTTGGGGAGCAAGAAAAGGCACTTCCCAAATTATTCCTCTCTTCTTCCTGTTAGAGGAAGAAGAGGCAGCCTCTCTAACACAAAACTTGAGTAGCATTTATTATTTTTATCTGTCCTACATGGAGAAAGTCTTAAGGACTCTAACATGTTTTGATAAGTTCACATGAAAAGATTATTTTTCTTTTTCACAAGATCCTCAATTTCATTCTTATGCAATATTGGATAATATATCTCTAGGAGTTGTCTTCAAAAATGTCAATAAACATTCTTATCTAATGCACATTTCTAAGAAATATTTTAGAGCAAAATTAGCATTCAGAAGGAACCATATTTTGATTCATAAAGATCTGTAAGATCATTAATAATCTTATTTTCTAATTCAATTTATAGGGAAATTGCTTGTACAAAGGAGATAGATGATTTGTTCAAGGTAACATACTAATGTGCAAGGTATTCTGATCCCTAATGTTTTATCTATTTTTATTATACCTTCCACTTTGGGACTTTGATTTGTTCTTTCTGTCAATGCAAAGAAGCTATTAACAATGAAAGTATAAGTCTTCTAATATGATGGAAAGTTTAAGATTAATGCCTGAACTAGTTTTGGGTTTGAATTTCAGATCCTACAATTACTTCATGTGGCCCCTTAACTATAATTCTTATAGATATTAGGATGAGGTTAACAACATATAAAATGGGGTTAATAATAAAAAGGTGCTAATATTGTAAATGTGTATATGTAATTCCCAGCCTATGATAGACTCCCAATAAATCATTTGTTTTCATCAATCTCTATTTGTATCCTTCTTATTTTTGTGCTATACTTGAAGCAAGCTACATTACCATCAATGCAAGTGATAGAGAATATATAGCGTAGAAAAATAGTAATGGACATGTTACAAGTTCAGAAAGGGTTTCCTTAGGGAAAAGGATTTCCAGTGAACTATATCATAAAGTTATTCAAATTCTAGCAAAGCGGATATGAGTAAGATGGGGAATTAAACTGATATAACAGGTAGGTGGAGGAGAAGTATAGAAAGGGACAATTACTTGTTGCACGTTGAGTTATGATCTGGGTGACTAGTTCATTCACGACGCGTTTTCAGTAAAACAGCTGCAAGTATTGGGTTTCTGTGAATACCTCTAGTCTGACTGGAAACAAAGGACCCTAGGAAGGATACCAAGGCAGAAATCAGGTTTCCCAACCTATTATAAAGGGAAGAGGAAATACAGAAGCGCAGAAGTTATACCAGCCTCTGTGCGCATTCCTGACACAAAGCATATCGGACCTATTGACAGTAATATCATTTCATCTGGGGTGCTTAGAATCTGGATCTAAATATAATCCAGCAAGAATCTTCCCAGAGCTAGGAAAGGGCTGAGCTTGCAGATGCCATCACTTTCGGGTCAGTCGGGGAGGATCTGGAGAATACAGGAGCTGATAGGAATGAGAGAGGAGTGAGACAATTTGCTTATTGCCACTGATTTTGCTATAATAAAAAGTAAAAGTCAAATAACCAAATAGCAGTGATTCTTTTATTTTTTTTTTAACCTTCCCACCAATCTTTGGGTTTGAGCAGCTTCTTCTTATTGATAGATGACAGACAGGGTTCTTGGTTAACTCTACTCTGCAGATGTTCTAGATTTACCATATGGCTGTTGGTTTAGTATGTGTGAGTGTGCATGAGTGTGAGTGTAAATGTGTGTATGTGCATGAGTGAGTTGGGGGGAGGGAGAAACAGAAAATTTCATGCTCAGAAAGGAACCAGAGGGGAATAGGGAATCGACCAATAGTGTTATTTCTATAATCAAATAATCTATATCTGCTTCTACCAGAGCACTTGATTCTGGTGTTATTAAATTTTTTATTAAACTTTACACATACATATTTATAACAATACATAAATATATAAACTGTATAAATAAATAGGTGTATTATATAACTGTCACCTATCAATCAACTATGTTGAAACAAAAGAAAAGGCAGAAGAGGTTTTAAGCACTGCAGTAAGTTACTAAGAAAGAATTAAAGGACTTTCATGAGGAAGTCAGCCACCAGATTAGACCATCTTTAGTTGCTAACTGGTGGTTGCGGAAATTAGGAACCTGTCTTCCCACAGCGGCCAGGAGGTAGGAACAGTAGCTATATCTGTCTTGATGATTATATTTTAAAGGATGATACAAAGGTCCTCAATACCAATATTTCTGGAATGAAAACTGGCCAGATACTGGGAGAAGATTTATATCTCAAAGTGGCAGAGAAAGAATTTATACTTGCAAGTAAATGCTCTTCAGAAAAAGGAGTCAGGGTCTGTTGTCAGGGAAGTTTAGTAAAGCTGAGGGGATTGTGGGACTGCTTTGGTCAACACACGCAATGTATTTTGTGAGTTTTGTGTTTGCTTCAAATGCACTGGTGAACTTCAAACATGACTAGAATGCAATGAAAATTCTAATTTCTATAATGTGTTGTAAACTCTTTAGTATATTCCTATTATCTCAGTTTAAAAAAATAAGTTTTGATTAAAATATTGAAACATAAAAAGGAAGAAGAGTAAGAAAGCTCTTATTCAAGCGGAGCACATTGACTTATCCCTCTGTTAAGGGCAGTAAAAGAGTCAACTTCTTATCATTGTATCTTTTCCTATTAAGAACAGATACTTATAAGCCTCCTGTAGCATGAATACTGGGCAATGCACCATGTGTCATGCAAAGATAATGAAATTACAGCCCATTGTCAGAAATTTTGCACCATAACTAAAAATTATACAGGCATAAAAGGATATTCTCCTGGATAAACAATAAATGGGTGGTTGCAGTAAGAAAAAATAATTTAAAGATAATGTGCAATTTACCAAGGAAAATAAAACCTGCATTTAAAAAATCTGTGGCAGAGGTTAAGAATACTAAAATAAATAGAACTGTATTGATTTTACCTTGTACCTTAGGTTTTCATGTTTTAAGTTTTCTTTCCTCCTCCTCCTCCTTCTTCCTTTTTTTTTGTTTTTTGGTTTTTTTTTTTTTTTGATACTTTTCCACAGTTGTTAATCTGTACTTAGTTGATATTTGTAGAAAGGAAGAAAAATAGTAAAAAGGAAGGGACTAATATTTGAGAAAATAAAATAATCTCTTTACCAATATAGAAGAGAAAAAGAGCACAACTTAATATTGAGAATTATTAGATTTTTATTCTTGTATGGCAGAACAAAAGTGACTATAATCCTGGACAGAATTCACATAAATATATATAGTAGTAGAAGAAAAATGAAGCTTCTCTTATCGCCTGGAGAGACAAAAGTATCCCCTATACTTCTGAGAGACTACTAAATTAATCTCAGAGATATATTATTTATAGCTCCAAAGGCCAACAAATCCTGAATTTTGTAATGAAAACCAAAAGGTAGGACCTTTTATATTTTTTCTTTTCTTTCTTTCTTTCTTTTTCTTTCTTCTTTCTTTCTCTTTCTTTTTTTTTTTCTCTTTCTTTCTTTCCTTTTTTAAAGAGAAGGACAGTGAGAGAGTGACAGAAAGAATCAACTTTTATTGAGTTTTTCACATGGCTTTCCTTGCTCTGACACTTAGCTGTGTACTTGGGTGCTGGGGTTTGAACCCGTGTACTTGTGCATGCTAGGCAAGCACCATAACCGCCAAGCCACCACTCCAGCCCCAAGGTCTCTTATATTTTCAAGAAGATACTAAAGAAGGAAGGATGGGAAACCAACTACCTCTTCCTTTTAATTAAACATAGGAAGTTTGGTCTTTATTTACGAAAAAGTTGAATGTTATTTCACCCAAACTTTACACAAGGAAGATAAGAAGGGAGAGGGGAAGAGAAGAAGAGAAAAACGTAGGGCAGAAGGAGGAAGAAAACCAAGTGGATAAAAGTTTCAGTGGTGACAAAATAGGATTATGCCTCACAGAAATTGGACTGCTTTCCATTAGTCTAAAGAGGGTTTCCAGAAAAGATAAACACAAGTTATCCCCATAGATTCAGGATTTGTTGCACTCATGTCCAAACCTAAGAGAAGGAACTCATTTTTATGAAAAGGTTGGCTTTGTATGGAGACTGATTGTCTCTTCCTCTTGTCAAGCTATGGGGTGGGGTGGGTGGAGATGCTGAAGCACTCTAAGGTTTTAGCAAAACTTTCTCAGTGGAGTTAAATGGTTTTCCTCCTCACTAGTCTTCTGTTCACATCCATAGCTAGTACCCTTTGCTCATGAATAAATCTTTGTATAAAGTGGCTTCAATCCTAATCTCATAAGCAGGATGATAGAGAAATGAATAAGTATCTGGAAGCTGCAGTGGAACAGTCAGAGGGTGCTTCCTACACATGCCATTTACCACACTCCACTGAATTAGGAAGCTTGGGTTGGGCTGATCACTCACTAGTTTGCAGTCTTCTGAGATGAGATGCAGAGAAAATGCCTTTCTCCATGTCAGGTTTAAGGAAGATGACATGTACCCATTTTAGAAATGCTTCAGATTTAATAATAATTATGGCTATTTCATTTGAATTTACATTAAAATAATCCTGTAGATACCTCATTATTCCAAAACATAAACTTGCAGAACCTGAGTAATTTTGTCATCAGATTCTTTTTTGCACTAGTGTTTTTTCTTTGTGAGTGCAGATATTAAAGTAATGTTTCCAAAAATATTTCAATTATAACTTATAGAAAAGTTTTTCATATCAAAATAAGACATATTTGTCATTTACTGTATTATACTCTTTCCTCCAGAGAACCTCCTTTTTGAGTTACACTAACTCAAGGGGAATGAACTATATTTTAAGGGTTACATATAATTTAGGATATTCAGTTTAATTAATCAGCTCATCTTTCATAATTAAAATTTACTTTTACCATTAACAAGTACATTTAGCAAGTAAAATATTATTTATGATTTCTAAACATTCTGCCTTCAGAAACTCTATTTCCTGTGCTTTAGAGAGACAAAAATTCTGTTTTTTTATCTGTCATAACCACCTGGTCCTTGAATTTTCTATTTGGTAGACTGCCAATATAATTTATCAAGGTAGTATACTAAAGGTACTTTTAATTTAATATTTCAGCAAACAGTTTTAAAAGTAGGCCAATTTTTCAAGTAAAATAAATCCCTAAACTCAAACAGAAAGTTTCTCAATCAGTCCCTTCTGACTACTAATCCTTTATTTGGGCATTTATTCAGGTGATTTAAAATAATTATGTACTATACAGATTTCTTTCAAATAGGCTTCTGACATTTGCACTTGACAGTCATGTCAAATTCAATCCATGCCCATTAAATTCAGTGCTTTGGGAGCTGGGGCTGCAGTTCAGTGGTAGAGAGCTTGCCTTGCATGCGTAAGCCTATGGCCTGCATCCACAGACACACACACACACACACACACACACACACACACACACACACATACTTCAGTGCTTATTTCTTTGCATGTATGAAAGTTCAGATACATATTTCCAACAAAAAGTACTAGAAAGCTATTTTGCCTGAATCACAGGAAAAGTCTTCAGGCATAGTGCAATGGACATTAAGAAATTTGATCTGTTGGTTAAATTGGAAGGAAATAAAATCATCCAGTTCTATTCCTACTTTTTTAAATTGCTACTACCTGGGCAAGAGACTGGAATGTACTAAATCAAAATGTGAAGAATTGCTGAGCTGAGACAATTAAGAAGAATCAGATAAAGAAAAGCTCTCTGCCCTCCCTCCATATAAATAAAAGCAGGACCTATATTCACAAAAACAAAAAGTATCCTAACCGTCTTTCTATCAGACTGAACAAAGGTTAAATCTTTATGGACCTAGAGATCATATCAGAGAAATCTATACTAATAAACTACTAACCCAACATTTATTTCCCATTTTTTTGCCTTCCCACATGTTCCTGCCCCTAGAGATGTGAAACCTTTGTCCTTTGTTTTGTCACATCTTTAAAAATCCCAGTTCTTTATTGAAGAGGTAATAAAAGCTGGATTTAAAGTGACCTCTTTCATAACTTTTCATTTTCTAGATGCCTTCCATGTATATATGAAATAGACATGTTAAGGGGCTGGAGTGGTGGCTCAGTGGTTGCAGAGCTTGCCTGGCATGTGTGAGGACGTGAGTTCAAACCCCAGCACCACGTACACACAGTGAAGTCTCGGAGCAATAAAAGCCACATGAAAACCTAAATAGAATTGATTCTCTCTCTCTCTCTCTCTCACTGTTCCTTTCTCTTAAAAAAAGAAAGCAAGAAAAGAAAGAAATAGACAGGTTAAGAGACTTCAGTGTGCTTTCCTTTTGTTCATTTTCTTTTTGTTAAAGAAATTCTTTCCAAACACCATTCTGTGGGTGTTAAAGAAAAAGACCTATTGCTGATGCTGAAATGAGAGAAAGAAGAATCAATTTGTGAAAAGCTGATGTTCAGAATTTTGTTTCAGGAAACAAAGATCTCCTGTCTGAGAGAGGAGAATCCCTGCCTGTGGGCACCCTCACTTTCTTTCAAATGAACACAGGTTGGCTTTTCTGAGAGTCCATTGAGACAAAATGGCTTCCTCTTACACAGGCACAGAAAATGCACGTTTATAGGCTGTGAAAATTAGAAAGAAACCCCCAAATAAAAGGTTTTAGATCAAATATAAAATGTATAATCTTGAAAAAGTAATCCATCTTGTCATGCTAATCCTAAATAACAAAAATAGAGCAATATAATAGAAATGTATTTCTTAGCCCTATAAAAATCCTATGATTAGGAGGCTCCTGCAAGATGGCTACTTGAAGACAGATGCCTTCCCCCAGCAGCTCTGAGTCTGGACAGAAAATCCCCAGTTCATTTCCAGTTTTTTGAGGTGCGTTTGGGGGAGTAGCATCTTGAAACCCCAGTCCTAACTTACTCAGAGGATTTGAGGACCAGAGACTTGGGAGTAACAAGTGGTTTTCTATTTTTTTTTTCCATCCAGGTTTGGATGTGGTGGGCAGCTGAGGCCCGGGAGTGGGGGAGGAGTCAAGCAGCCCGCGAATTCATCATCCCCACCTAAAAGCCACTGTACTTTAAATATAGCACTATAGCAGTCTTTGTTCACCTGCCACTGCCTCAGCGCTGGCTGGTGAGTGAAGTGGTGGAGGATTCTAGCACCTCACACTCGCCGCAGTGGAGATGCAGTGCTTTAAATTTAGCACCACTGCAGACTTAGTTTATCTGACTCAGGTGCAGGGCTGCTCTGGTGTCAACTAGTGAACCGACAAACAGTGGTGGGTCTGAACAGAGCGCAGAGAAAAAAGGGAATTTATCCACCCTGCCAGAAAAGCAGAAGTGGGACTTTTTTTGTTTCAGATTACATTCCACCAGAGGGAGGGCTGCGGGCGACAGTGACAGAGGCCGCGAGAGGCTACAGAGGGCGGGGCTGCGAGCAGCAGCAGCTGCTACTTGGAGCTGAACTGACACAGCGATCCCGTGCTCAGGGCTCCAAGCACGTACCTTATAGAAACAACATCCGGACAGCATTGGGAGAGCAAGTGCAGCTGCAGCCACCCGCCGAGGCTATACACTGCGGGGGACGAAAGCTCAGCCAGGAATCAGCATGCTGAGGAGCCCAACTGAACCCGCAGCTCAGCGGGAAAGCCGGGCTGCCATTCCGAGCCACAGGAGACAGCTCTCTCTAGCTTTTTAGAGCAGCCTAGGAAAAGTGCATCAGGAAATCACCACAAGCTTCAGTCTCATCCAGGAAAAGAAGGCCTAGGTCAGCCCCAGACTCCACCCTTCTTAGGAGGTCTTCAGTTTGTGGAATAAGGGAGAACAATTCCCTGCCCTGTCCACTCCTCCTAGCCAGGAGGAGCACGTCTTTTGCCACAAGAGACAGTTTATGCCTCTCCCAGCAGAGGGAGAATAGAAATTAGCCAGGCTTCCTGCTCATTAAGCCCTCTGGCTGCAGCTCCCCTGAGAAGCCGGCAAACTTCAGGGCTTTTGAGAATCAATCCTCTTCATTGGAAGCTCCTCCTAGAAATCCCAGGAATCTGAAGACACCCCAGTCCACGTTGTGAGATCACATAACCACAGACCGAGAGACAGTCATATAAAAACCCAGAAGAAAAGTGAACCTCTCTTCCCAAAAGTCCCAGAGACTCCCTTACTGGTTTTAGTTCCAAGGTTTCATTAAGAAACTTAACTTCATTAAGGGCCAGAGACATGCAATATCCATAGTTCCAAGTGTTGCCTAGTAAGTTTTTTTTTTCTTTTGCTACTGTTGCTTGCATGTTCTAGAAGTATACCAATGTATTATTTGGAAAAGTTTACTGGTTCTCCAATATATAAAAACTAGAGCTGTTTTTTTCTCCCTGGCCTGTTAACTTCTAGGGGTGGATATTCCCCCTATTCTTCCATATTTTTTTCTCTTCTTCTTTTAGGGGAAAAATTAATAATAATATTTCTTCCTGTTATGATACTCTGTTTTTAGGTTTCTTTCTTTTTCCCCATTTACCATCTCACTTATTCCCTCTTATCCATCCTGTCTAGTCTTGTCCTCATTCTTGAGTAGAAGGATCCTAGTCAGTGCATATAGTTTTTGAAATATTTTATGCCTGAAAAGCATAATTCACAGGGATAACTTGTTCCATTTAATGATCACCCAAATCTTAGTAATAACTCTTTTACCCTTCCTATATCAGGCCACAGCTATCCTAGCTTCCCTTTGGATCTGTATTTTCTTTTCTACTACTTTCTTTTCTCCTTTATTTTAAATTTAGTTAATTTTTAAAAATTTTTTTCAAACTTGCCCCTCTTACCAATTTCTTTTTCTTTCTACAGCAAATTCTTTACCTCCTTCAATTTCTCACTGTACATAATTGGTATATAATCTCCTCTCATAATTTCACCAGTGTTACCCCACCTTTCTGATTCCAAATTAGTTAACCCTCTTCAAAACCCCATTATTAAGACTGGGTAAATATTACTGCTGTAATTGTTAATCTGAGTAACACTTATTTGTTCTTGAAATCTGACTTATGTAATAGTAAAATACTAGTGTCACCAAAAATATTGATTATCACTAACACTAGTTGCGTAGGCTGAATTCAAAAGTCCATTATAGTTTGTGCTAAGCTTTGGTTGTACATATTGACAATTTGCTAATAGCGCATGAGGTGCTCGAATTGTGTAAGGATAACAAACAGTTCAGAGTAAAGGGGGTTGTCTTTTGAAATCAACTTTCCTGACAAAACCCCATTTCAAGTAAGGGTTGGGACAGATCTCCCAATCCAAAAGCTTAGTCCTTAAGGCAGAAGGCAGGATAAAGAACCACCGAATCTTGTATTGCTTCCACAAAGGGTTCACCTGGCAAACAAAACAGAAGAATCTCTTCAGACATGAGGAATCAAACTCAAAGAGGCTCACATCAATCCCAAAACTCCCCTGGTAAGGGGGCAATGGCCAGGGACCAGGATGAAAATCTAGAACAATATATCGATGAGCAGATAAAAAAAGGAACAATGACTTAAAAGAAAAGATAATGAAGAGAGTAACTGGGAAAACTCAAGAGTTGAAAGACTCGATAATTAAAGAAATAGATTCTCTCAAAAAGGAAGACACTGACCTCAAATCTGCAGTCAATGACATGAGAGGGACCATGCAAGAATTCAATAATAGACTAACTTCAGTAGAAAATAGAACCTCTGCTATTGAAGAAAGAACTTCCGACCATGAAGACAGATTGATCAACCGGAGCTCACCGACACCATAAAAGAAAAACAATTAAGAGATCATGACCAGTATTTCAAGAATGTCTGGAATGAAATGAGAAGAAACAATCTGAGAGTAATTGGAATACAGGAAAAAATTGAGACACGCAGCAATAGTATGAGGAATATTCTCAAAGAGATTGTGAAAAAAAACTTTCCCACATAAAAACAGAATTGGACTTGCTCATCGAGGAAGCTTACAAGACACCCAACAGGCCTAACCAAAAGAGAAACTCACCAAGACATATCATATTCAAAATGTACAACAGAGACATCAAGGAAACTATATTAAAAGTAGCAAGGGAAAACGCCAAATCACATTCAGAGGCAAGCCAATAAGAATTGACTGTGACTTTTCAACCCGGACGCTGGAAGCGAGAACGTCTTGGAATAATATCTTTCAACGACTAAATGACCAAAACATGTAGCCTAGAATTCTATACCCAACAAATTTGATGGAGAAATAAAAACTTTCCATGATAAAACAAAACTGGCAGAATTTGTCAACAGAAAACCTGCCCTACAAAGAATTCTCAAGGAAACACTCCAGACAGAAGAACAAGTACATGATACCCATAATCCACAAACTGAAGAAATTCAGTGAAAGCATCACCCAGAAATAACTAACCAAGGCAACCACAGAACTAGCTAAATAAGACACAATGACTACGAGTCAATTATACACTTCTATCTTAACACTGAATGTAAATTATCTAAATGCATGACTCAAAAGACACAGACTTGCAGACTGGATCAAAAAACAAAATCCAACCATATGCTGCTTACAAGAAACTCACCTAACAGGCAAAGACATCCACAGATTAAGGGTGCAAGGACGGAAAAAAATGTACTATGCTTACGGCTCAAGAAAACAAGCCGGTGTCACTATACTTATATCCGACAAAGTAAATTTCAAACATAAATCAATCAGAAGAGACAAAGAAGGCCACTACTTAGTACTAAAAGGAACCCTTCAAGAGGAAGAAATAACCATAGTTAATATTTACTCTCCAAACAACAATGCACCCAACTACGTGAATAAATCATTTCATGACATCAAACCACTCGTGATCACAACACAATAATACCAGGAGACTTCAACACTCCACTGTCATCATTAGACAGATCATCAAAACAAAAAATCAATAAAGAAATCTCCAGCCTAAATAATTCCATAAACAAAATGGACTTAATAGACATATATAGAATTTTCCATCCCAAGTTAGCAGAATACACCTTCTTCTCTGCAGCACATGGATCCTTTTCCAAAATTGATCACATTCTGGTTCATAAAGATAATCTCAGCAAATATAAAAAGTAGACATCATCCTGTATATCCTGTCAGATCACAATGCTATGACCCTAGCTATCAGCATAATAATCATAACAGAAAACACA